>BLSH010411838.1:495073-508465 GCA_018402905.1 Glandirana rugosa
GTCTTGTGCGGCGAAGTGGCTGTCCCCACTTGTCGGTAACCAATACCGACAAGTGGTGCACTAGCCGGCACTGCTTCAGTGCCGACTAGTGTTTACCGTGCAGGCGGCAAGCGTGCCGCGTACGCGCGCTAGCCCTCGCGCGACGCGCACGCGCAGCCACCGTCGCATAAGGACCCCTTGTGACGGACAGTGGCTGTGACCATAGTCGACGGCCGGCCGCCGACTATGGGACACTAGCCGACACTAGAAGAAGTGTCGGCTAGTGTAGGTCACATTTGTCTCGCCATTGAGTGACAATGGTCGAGAAGAGAGGAGAACTCACTGATCCCAGCTCTTCTCTCCTCACACTGGACTCTGTGTGAGGAGAGAAGAGCTGGTAACAGTGAGTTACCGCTCTGTTTACACTGGATGTGATCGGCTGTGAAGAAGATCACAGCCGATCACAGGGTATCAGCCGCCGGCCGGCAGCTGATACCAGTGTCGGTGACAGGCAGTGTTCCCCAGGAATACGCTGCCACCGACGCGCACGCGCAGCGCGCTCCCGATCGCGCGCATGCGCCGTGCGAACGGCGGACGTGCCATTTGTGATCAGCCGTGACTTCGTCACGGCCGATCACGTGGTGAACAGCCATAACCAATGGCTGTTCACCCCTGTCGGTGAAGCGGCGTGTTCTGGGGACACGCCGACACCGACAGAGCCGGGATGCGCGCGCCCGATCGCGCGCAATCCCGGCTTAAAGGGAGGATGTCATATGACGTCCACCCACAGTAATAGCAGGTCCGCCCCGCCGTCATTTGACGGTGGGCGGACCTGAGGTGGTTAAACTCACTTGGTTGCCTTACCTGCATTCAATTAGCTTCAGAACATATGTAATTCATATGTGGTTTAAAGGGATGAAGTGGCAACCGTATTGACACACCCTGAAGTGTTTTCTCCTGCTGACCCCTACATCACTTTAGGACACAATGGTGACAAAGGGGTCAGTACGGGGAACCACAGCGGTCAAAAAGTAAAGTGTTACTCAAAATAATCAGAAGTACAAGACAGCAGCAGCAGGGTTGTTTAAAGAGGAAGTAAACACTGCTTCTTTTTTTTTTGGTGACCGGCAAAGTAAAGGCATAATGTGCTAGTATGTGAAACTTAAGTGGGGTACACACAAGAAAATCAGGCGAACGTTCATCTAATTTCTTTTGTTGTTTCACAGCAAATTGGAACCAATGAAAGAAAATTAGTACGGAAATTCTCCTACGACAAAGGCTTTTTTTGTTGTTTATTTTTTCTGATCATGCGCAGTCTTTCTTTTCTGATTTTGCTTATATGAAAATCGTACGAAAACGGTACACATTAAACAAAAGCCGTTCGTCCTGTTCCCATCTGAGAAAAATGTTGGAGTTTGTCCCTCTGAGAATTTTTGTATGAAAATTCGGAATCGGCTGTTGAAAGTTGTAAACAACATATGAAAATCGTACGAAAATTCTTTGGATGAAAATGTTCACCCGATTTTCTTATAGTGTGTAGAGCCTTTAACATGCAAAACAAAGCCCTCGTTGTCCCCGCTTGAGGCCGCATCCATCTTTGCCCGTCTTCCTTCCGGGTCTGCGGATTCCGGCTGTATGACTGGACGGAACCACGTGACATCACTCCCGCGCATGCGCGTGGGTGCCGCCGGTCACGGCAAAGGGTTCTGAAGAAATGGTACGGACAGCCGTTCCTTCAAAGCACATGCGCCAATGACGTCATCGGCGGCGTATACAGTGAACATCCCCTAAACAAGTTTAGGAGATATTTACAGTACCTGTAGGTAAGCCTTATTATAGGCTTACCTACAGGTACAAACATTAGAGGGAAGTTTACTTCCTGTTTAAATGCATGTATTTAATTCAACAACTTCAGTAAAAACAAACCTTACAGTTATTTTAATAGTGATGGTTCATTGCACTAAAATGTTTTGATGGCACTTGATTAGGATCCTTATGTAATATGTCTGTAATAGTAAAGTCAGTGTGTATAGACAACCGGTTGTATTTTAAAATATGAAAAATCTTTATTACATGCTTCATACTTGTAGAATTGATAAATACCCGTTGTAATAAGAATGTCCTATTTTTTATTTTGTTGAAACAGATAGTGTTTGAAGCCATACGTGGTATTTCTATACGAAGTGATATTGCAGTTGACGATATCATGTTTCAAAATGGATCTTGCAAAGGTAATCCATGGTGTATGTCTAAATCTGTTATGTTGTATTATTTCATCTCTTTTGTTAGTGAAGCATATAAAGTATCATTTGTAACCTTCCACTGAATTAAAGTAATTTTAAAGTCTTGTTTTTTTTTTTAATTAAAAATAACAAACATATTATACTTTCCTCCTCTGTGTAGTGGATTTGCATAGAGCAGCCCAGATCCTCCTCTTCTCGGGTTCCCCGCCAGCGCTCATGGCCCTTCCCTCCTGCCGAGTGCCCCTACAGCAAGCAGCTTCGTGTGGGGGGCACCCGAGCCGAGTCACAGCCTCCTGTGTCCATTCAGGCATGGAGCTGTAGCCCGGCTCCGCCTCCTTTGCAACCAGGCCCCCTGCTCCAGGGGGCCTGTGTGCCTCCCTTGTACACCTGGATAGGAGGGATGGTGGGGACAGCATTTAGAAGAACCAGTCTCCTCCATTTTCCTCCTAATGGAAGAGATTGGTTCCTCTATATGCTGCCCCTGCCACCCCCCCCATCCAGTTTACTTGTCTTCTGCTGTTGCCAGGGTCCCTGTGTGCTCCCCTGGTCCCACCCACAGAGCTGCTGTCTTCCCCCCTCCTCTCTCCTGCCAGCTGCTGTAGAAGATGTGTTATGATGGAGAGATAGGAACGGGTCGGTAAATTTGTCATTTACCGGCTCCTTCCTTTTCTGAATGAACAGTGATTGATACCAATTGGTTCATTCATAACTGAAACATAGTAAACTGTTTTTACTATACTTCCATTTCTGAATGAATGGAAGGCTCAATACACAACTATTAGTTTAGTCGGTGGGACCATAATAAAGGGACCCGCGACGGGAGTAATGGGCCCCAGGATCAGTGGGAAGAGGAAGGGCCCTGGCTAGGGGTCAGGGGGGCCCTTCCTAATTTCTTGCACTGGGGCCCTGAAGGTTCTAGTTACGCCTCTGATTCTATACATTAAGATAAAAAACCTTCTGTGTGTAGCAGCCTCCCTCCGCCCCCCCCCCCCCATCACTTACCTGAGCCCCATCTCTCTTCAGCGATGTCCATGAATGTCTAAGCCCTCCGGGACACTCCTCCTAGTTGGCTGAGACACAGCAGCGGCGCCATTGGCTCCCAAAGCTGTCACTCAAAGTCAGTCAGCCAATCAGGGGAGAGAGGGGACGGGGCCAGGTCGGGGCTCCATGTCTGAATGGATACACGGAGCTGTGACTTGGCTCGGGTACCCCCATAGAAAGCTGCTGGCTGAGGGGGCACTCGATAGGAGGGAGGGGCCAGGAGAGCAGAAGAGGGCCCCGAGAAGAGGAGGATCGGGGCCACTCTGTGCAAAACCAACTGAACAGAGGAGATAAATATAAAATGTTTGTCATTTTAAAAAAACAAGACTTTACAATCACTTTAACCACTTCCTTACTGGGCACTTAAACCCCCCTCCTGTCCAGACCAATTTTAGGCTTTCAGCGCTGTCGCATTTTGAATGACAATTGCGCGGTCGTTAGACGATGTACCCAAACAAAATTTTTATCATTTTTTTTCCCACAAATAGAACTTTCTTTTGGTGGTATTTGATCACCTCTGCGGGCTCTATTTTTTGCGATATAAACAAAGAGCGACGATTTTGAAAAAAGAACAATATTTTTTTTACTTTTTTGCTATAATAAATATCCCAAAAAAAAAAAAAATGATTCATCGGGTTTGGCCGATATATATTCTTCTACATATTTTTGATAATAAAAATCGCAATAGGCGTATTTTGATTGGTTTGCGCAAAAGTTATCGCGTCTACAAACTGTGGGAATTAATTTATGGCGTTTTTACTATTTTCTTTTTTTTTTTTACTAGTAATGGCGGTGAACTGCGATTTTTATCGGGACTGCGATATTGCAGCGGACATGTCGGACATTTTTGACACATTTTTGGGGCCAATGACATTTATACAGCGATCAGAAATTTAAATGTCCATTGATTTCTGTATAAATGTCATTGGCAGTGAAGGGGTTAACTGTGTTCCCTGGGCGTGTTCTAACTGTTAGGGGGAGGGGCTGGTCGGGACATAACAGATCTAACTGATCCCAGTGACAGGGATCAGTAGATCTGGTATGTCCCATTTACAGAACAGAGAACCGCCGTGTTTACATCGGCGGTTCCCCTTTCTGCAGCTGCTAATTTTGATCGGCGGGTCTCAGGCGGAAATTGAGTCCGCCAACCCGCGGGAACACCCACACAGCGTGCGGCAGCTGCGAGAGGGCGCTGCCGCAGGCTGCGAGTGCGTGCGGGGAGCGTGCACAAAGGAGGACGTCCATGGCATTTCAGAGCCGTGATGTAGCCGTCTTTTGGCTATAGCGCGGATCTGAACTGGTTAATGCAAATATAGTTTTGGACCAGCTAAATTTAAGGGTTTTTAGTATCCAGAACCAAGTGCAAATTTGATAACTATTAACTTTCATTATTACAGATTCAGACGATTCTGGGACACTACAATCATCCGGATATTCAGATGAATTCAATGAAATTGATTTCTAAACCATGACTTTTTCTGAAAAAACCCCAGAATAAAATAGACATTGTCACTCCAGAAACTGCACAGAAATTCTTTGATAGAGCAACCTGAAGAATGTTTATAAAATATTTACAGATACATAGCACAACTCAGAGCACTTGTGTTCGCAGACAAGAAAATCTACTCAGGGCTAGAAATATGTTACAAATGCATGTATTGTCAATAACGATGTGTGTACAGCTTTGCTGTTTGCCACTGTTTTCACTGTATTGGTTTTGTGTGTATTTTTCAGTGTGTGTGTCTTTTCTTAACACAGGTGGGAACCAGTAAAATTTATTCACAATAAAATAGTTTATTTGTGATATATTTTTTTGCAGGTTGTTTCTTTAGAAATGTAAATAAAAAGTGCAGTGCTTGACTAAATAAACACAACAAATTGAATAAATTCACAAAATAGGTTAACCGGGTTGATTCACCCAGCACAAACCCGGGCATATATCTCAATACCAGTACGGTACAAATATAAGTGAATTAGAAAATAAATCAAAATATATGAAAACCATCAAAGTTAAAGTGACTTAAGCCTCGTACACACGGGACGACGATCGTGTTCAACACGTCGTACTCACGACCGTTGCATGCAGAATCGATCGTCTGTGGCCATGCTTTCAACAGTTGAACATACGACGGTCGTTCGTGGGAGTTGTATGTGCAGACTAGAAAACTTGGTCGTGTCAACAAGCTCGCATACGACCGTTGTATCGTGTGTAGGGCAGCTGTGTTCAACAAAGTTGTATTGTGCTAAACACGCATGCGCCAAGTCCACTTCAACTAACATCAAATTAGATGAAGGAGCCCAAAAGGTGACACTACTTCCTCTTTATACGCTCGTTCGCGTCATCACGTTCGGCCGGCCGCAAGTTGTATGTACGACCGTCGTGTGCATGTCAGTAGGCTACATACGACCGTCAACGTACGATTCAACACGGTCGTACGCGCGATCGTCGTCCCGTGTGTACGAGCCATTAGTGCTTATAAACATTTTCAGTGCTCGTAGCTCAGAGTTCATAGTATAAATATAGGTCCAAAGTATATGAGCATAATTGTTACAAAGTTCGAGTGCTTGATAGTAATATAAATATCAAAATGAGATACATAAAGTGACTAGTGCCCGCGTGCAAGATAATATGGGGAATCCTCCACTGTGTGAATTAAAAGCTTACCAGAAGCTGGTAAGTAACCAGCGAATGAAACCACTTATGGCAGTGGTTCTCAACTCCGGTCCTCAGGACCCACTAACAGGCCAGGTTTGCAGGATAACTGAAATATATCACAGGTGATCTCATTTGCTGTTCAGTGATTGCAGTATTCCAGTCTGCATCTCCCCAAGGCAATACTTAAAATCTGGCCTGTTAGTGGGTCCCGAGGACCGGAGTTGAGAACCACTGACTTATGGAGTATGGTAAGTATCCTCTCAGTAATGGACTGCAAAGCTGTATCCTATAGCTTCCTCCACTTCTGTTGTTCCCACAGATGGTGTGTAGAAGTGAGCCACGCAGACAACCCAGAATCTTGCCACAGGGGTCATTCACCATATCATGAAATAAAAAGCAAGTCTCGCCATAGCGTAAAACCATTTTACATTTTATTTAAAAAATGGTATAAACACTTACTAGAAATTAAAAACAATGAGCTCATCAGTAGTAAATGGTCGCAGTGTTCTGGGGGGACCCGGACTAAACGCGTTTTGTCTCTAATCGGACGTCTTCTGGGGTGTGATTTTTATTTTGTCATTTTGTTGTGCCAGCAGCTGTCCTCTTAGTATATACACAGTAAACACTGTGTTTTTTAATATATTATTCTTTAGAAATGTAACTGTTCTTTTCAAAAATGGAAAGCTTCAATCATGTCACACTTTAACACGTCTTTTTACGGCGGCAGTGGGGGAGCCCTGCGCGAATCGCCGTAAATAAATGGCGATTTGCTTTTGGCCACCAGGGGGCGCGCGCGCCGCACTCCTGAGGAGTGTGCCCGCGGCTCGGGCGGACCCGATGTCCGCCGGCGAGCCACGATGAGCGGCTACAGGAAAAAGAACGGGGAACCGCTGATGTAAACACGGCGGTTCCCCGCCCTGTCAGTGGGGCATGAGAGATCTACTGATCCCTGTCACTGGGATCAGTTAGATCTCTCATGCCCATGTTAGCCCAACCCCCCCACAGTAAGAACACACCCAGGGAACACAGTTAACCCCTAGCTCTCCCCCCCAGGTTAACCCCTTCACTGCCAATGACATTTATACAGTAATCAGTGGACATTTAAATTTCTGATCGCTGAATAAATGTCATTGGTCCCAAAAAAGTGTCAAAAATGTCCGACATGTCCGCCCCAATATCGCAGTACCGCTAAAAATCGCAGATCGCCGCCATTACTAGTAAAAAATAAAAAAAAAATAAAAACCCCAGAAATGAATTCTCATCATCCGTAAACGCGGCCACTTTTGCGCAAACCAATGAATAAACGCCGATTGCAATTTTTTTTATCGCAAATATGAGGAATTATATAAATCGGCCAAAAACGGTGAAAAAAAAATGTTTTTTTATATTTTTTTTTTGGATTTGAATTTTAGCAAAAAGTAAGAAATTTGGGTTTTTTTGCAAAATGGTCGCTCTTCTTTTGTTTGTAGCGGTGATCAGAAATGACGCAGAGGCGATCAAATACCACCAAAAGAAAGCTCTATTTGTGGGAAAAAAAGGATGCAAATTTTGTTTGGGTACAACGTCGCACGACCGCACAATTGTCAGTTAAAGCAACGCAGCGCCGAATCGCAAAAAGTGCTCTGGTCCTAAAGCTGCAAAACCTTCCGGGGCTGAAGTGGTTAAGGGCTGGTTCACACTGCTCCGATCTCAGAGATCGCATATGATTGGCACCACACTGCAGTGTAAGCCATATGCAATTTCTGTGCAATGCAAATTCAGCCATAGGGATTGTATGGCTGAATTCGCATCACAATCGGAGCAAACTCGCACAGGACCCTTTTTTTTCACAGGGTCAGAATTGGATCGCATTGATGGTTCATTTGCGAACTGATTTGGGGGTGTCATTAGATTTCATCCATCGTGCTCTATGCTGCTCCAATTCCATTATTATTATTCGCAGCACTTTTTTGCACAGACACTTTGTTTGAACTATATAAGTCCTATTATCACTATTGCACTTTATATATACTTAACACATCTGATTGTATTCATATTGAGTGGAAATATCTCATTTATATTGCATTTTTTTTTTTGTATTTGCACACATACATGGAAAGATTTTGATTGTATAAGATTCTGATTGATGCACAGATGAACAGATGCACAGATGAACTCCGGTGGTGAATGTTACTTACTACACTTGATGAATCCTCTCTACTAAGAGTGCATAGATGACCTCAGGTGGTGAATTCTAGTTATTACACCTCCCAGGTTTTACAGTTTTGTGGATATATTTCTCTTTTACACTGCATTTTATGTATATAGCACATTCTGATTGCTTTTATGTTGGACCTGAGTATGTCTATATTGCAATTGCACTTTATTTAAGTCAGACATATACTGTCACACATACATAGAAAGACCTAGATCAATTGTAATGTGATGAGTGCACAGGTGACATCTTGTGGTGATTCCTAGTTATTACACCATCTTTTTTGAGTTGGGTTTATTTATTTTTTTTATTCACATACTTTTTGATGCATAATCTTTTCTGACCCTATGGGCAGATTGTAGTACTAGGTTTATTGGTGAGCGCTACACATTCTCTACTCCAAATCGTTTTTTTGGTATCAGGTTACCTTATCTGTGTTGGCAGCTACCACCTTATTTTACCTACTGGTTTGCAAACTAGTTCTATTTACCCTTTATATCCATGGTATATATACTGTATATTTGAAAATTGATCATTCCTGATATACTGGTATTTTGAGGCCCTAAAACGTCAGGACAGTACAAATAACCCCCAAATGACCCCTTTTTTTGAAAGTAGACCGACCAAAATATCTAGTAAGAGGCGTGGTTTTTTGTTGTTGTACTGCTGACATTTTTTTGTCAGCAGTAACAGCGTCTTTTTTTCTTTGTTTACAATTTTTTATTTTTTTACATACTGTGACCAGAGCAGTACAGTGTTACCATAGTGGCACTGTACTATTGTGGGGAAGTGATACAGATTTTTTTTTTTTTACACACTATGATTTCTTATAACAGTGATGATAACTGTTATAAGCAATCATTTTTAAGAATGGCATCCCTTCATTCATTGTGTACTATTGTGAAGCTCTGATTGGCCACAGCTTTGTATCACATGATACAGATGCACTGAGATTGTCCCTGTCTGTAGCATGTGATCACTGTGAGATCAGTCACGGAGATTAACACAATAGTACACAATAAATGGCTATGAATGTAAGTAATTTATTGTGTACAATTGTCATGTGATCTCAGAGATCACATGGTACTGGCACCAGCCCAGGACAATGATCTGCTATCCACTACATCTGGTGGATACAGCAGGTGACAGATTGCGCCTAAACATGGCCCCTAGGGCACGCATGAGCCATGTGACTCGGAGGACATCATACAACATTCATCCAGGATAGGAGAGCTCCCGCTCAGTCGTCATTTGACTATAGGCTGGGCGGGAAGCAGTTACAGTGCACCTGTGCCCAGATTAAAGACATGAATGTATTTACACATTCTTAACAAGCAGTAAAAAAAGTGTTAGCAACTCACCATCCATAAGTGCAAATAGCCTGGATACTGCAGCTTGGTTCAATTTCATGCTCCCAACTTTGTGGGAACAGTTTGGGGATGGCCCCTTCCTGTTCCAACATGACTGCACACCAGTACACTAACAAGATCCATAAAGACATGGATGAATGGATGAGTGAGTTTGGGGTGGAGGAACTTGACTGGCCTGCACAGAGTCCTGACCTCAAACCAATATAACACCTTTTGGGATGAATTGGAGTGGAGACTGCGAGCCCGGCCTTCTCGTCCACATTAGTGCCTGACCTCACAAATGCGCTTCTGGAAGAATGGTCAAACATTCCCATAGACACTCCTAAACCTTGTGGACAGCCTTCCCAGAAGAGTTGAAGCTGTTATAGCTGAAAAGGGTGGGGCAACTCAATATTGAATCCTACAGACTAAGACTGGGATGTCATTAAAGTTCATGTGCGTGTAAAGGCAGGCGTCCCAATACTTTTTCCAATATAGTGTATATTCCAAAGGGGGCTCTTGATAAGTATCTTAGAAACAAACTCCGTTTACATTAATCCAGCCTGTATACAATATAGCATGGTACAATATAGCAGGCTATCTTTGTTCATGCCTTTAAATATGAGTTATGGTGTTTTTCATGTATTCTCCTTATTAAATATGTTCACTAATAAAAAAAAGCTTTTTAATCTAATATATTTTAATATTTGTCAATTGCAAACTCTTTCGTTCTCTGTCCCTTTAAATAGGATGTATGGTGTTTATACAGTCTCTTATATGTTCTCTAATTTTAAAACAATATAGTAAATATGAAATATATTTTATAATCTCTCAATTGAAAACAGTAGTTTTTGAACTTCAAATAGCAGCACCAGCACTCTGGTTTTAAAAAGAAGGGCAAAGTCTGTTTACAGATCCACATCAACTTCCAGTCTATAATGTTTTGCTATATATTTAATCGTTTCATCACTAGTTGATATAGTGATCACATGCAGGCTTGAGGCTTCATCAGCACAATATGCTTTCAACCTGCAGATGAACTCTGACACCTTGAGGCTGCAGTGGAATCTGCACTGCCATGTACAGTTGTGCTAAAAAATTTGCATACCCTTGGAGAATTGGTAATATACTTGTACAGTATGTACCATTTTTAAAGAAAGCATAAGTGAGCAGGTAAAACATATTTCTTTTATTTGAGATTCATATTGAACTGTAGGTCATAACAGAAAGAAATAAATTAAGTAAGGCCTCTTCAAAAGTCTGCATACCCTCAGTTCTTAATACTGTGATTGGCTCCCTTTAGCATCAATGACAGCTTGCAGCAGAGACGGCCCATCCATAAGGGGCGCAGGGGTGCAGCCCCCTAATCTCTATGTGCCGACACCTAATCTCCATGAGGGGCACTGGACGCATAGAGTTCTACGGGGGTTTTTTTTTTTTTTTGATGAAGCACATTATTAGAACTGGAGGCTCTAATTGGCTTAAAGTGGTTGTCAACTCGTGACAACCACTTTAACCTACAGATAAGCCAATAAGGCTTACCTGTAGGTGCTCTGCATACCTCCCAAACCTGCACGGTTCAGGAGATATGCAGTGTAAGAGATGTGCCAACGTCATTTCAACACATGCGCAGTGAAGAAACAGCCTCCGTGGCAAGTGAGCTAGCAGGGCTGGCGAGCGGGCGGGTGGGGGGTTTGTTCCCCCCCCCCAAAAAAAATGGAGGACATGCAGTCTTTTGTAATAGTTGTTTATGAGGCCCCAAATTCTTGCAGGTGGTATAGCTGCCCATTCATCTTCATCAGAATGCCTACAGGTCATGCAAAGTCTTTGGTCATTTGCATGCATGCTTGAGATCTCCCCAGAGTGACTTGATGATGCTAAGGTCAGGAGACTGTGATGACCACTTCGGAAACTTCAAAATTTTCTGCTGTGACCACTGGAGGGTCAACTCGGCCTTGTGCTTAGAGTTTTTGTCGTGCTGGAGTCCAACAGCGTCCCATGTGCATCTTTGTGCAGAAGAATGCAAATTGTCAAATATGATAACATGCTGCATTCATCTTGCCAACAATTTTCATAAGATTACCCGTGCCTTTAGAACCCCCGCGCCCCCAAAACAAAACCATCAGTGAGACACCACCATGCTTCACATTGAAGATGGCATTAATGTTGCTATGGGGGAGATTTACTAAAACCGATGCACACTGAATCTGATGCAGCTGTGCATAATAACCAATCACCTTCTAACTTCAGCTTGTTCACTTAAGCTTTGACAATAAAACTTAGGAACTGGTTACTATGCACAGCTGCACCAGATTCCGCGTGCACTAGTTTTAGTAAATGTCTCCCTATAGGCCTTGTTGACCCCTCTCAATGTTTGTGACCATAAAGCTTTATTTTGGTCTTGTCACTCCTGATTACAGTGTACCAGAAGCTGTAAGGTGTATCCAGGTATTGTCAGGCATATTGAACCCTGGCTTTTTTGTGGCATTGGTGCAGTAAATGCTTCTTTCTGGAAACTCAACCATGCAGCTCATTTTTGTTCAAGTATTGTCATATTGTGTTCCTTGAAACAACCACGCCGTCTTTTTCGGGAGCAGCCTGTATTTCTCCTGAGGTTAACTGTGGGTTTTCCTTTGTATCCCTAGCAATTCTTCTGACAGTTGTGGCTGCAATCTTTCCTGGTCTGCCTGACCTTGGCTTAGAATTTCACTTAAGTGATTGAACAGTACTGACTGGACTATATATATATATATACTGTATATATACAGCATCTCACAAAAGTGAGTACACCCCTAACATTTTTGTAAATATTGTATTATATCTTTTCATGTGACAACACTGAAGAAAGGACACTTTGCTACAATGTAAAGTAGTCAGTGTACAGCTTGTATAACAGTGTAAATTTGCTGACCCCTCAAAATAACTCAACACACAGCCATTAATGTCTAAACCACTGGAAAAAAAAGTGAGTACACCCCTAAGTGAAAATGTCCAAATTGGGCCCAAAGTGTCAATATTTTGTGTGGCCACCATTATTTTCCAGCTTCCTTAACCCTCTTGGGCATAGAGTTCACCAGAGCTTCACAGGTTGCCATTGGAGTCCTCTTCCACTCCTCTGTGACAACATCACTGGATATGACGGTGAGCGTGTGCACTCAATTTCTTTGGTCAACCATGGCGAGGCCTGTTCTGAGTGGAACCTTTCCTGTTAAACCATTGTATGGTCTTGGCCACCATGCTGCAACTCAGTTTCAGGGTCTTGGCAATCTTCTTATAGCCTAGGCCATCTTCATGTAGAGCAACAATTCTTTTTTTCAGATCCTCAGGGAGTTCTTTGCCATGAGGGGGCATGTTGAACTTCCAGTGACCAGTATGAGAGAGTGAGAGTGATAACACCAAATTTAACACACACCTGCTCCCCATTCACACCTGAGATCTTGTAACACTAACAAGTCACATGACACCGGGAAGGGATAATGGCTAATTGGGCCCAATTTGGACATTTTCACTTAGGGGTATACTGACTTTTGTTGCCAGCGGTTTAGACATTAATGGCTGTGTGTTGAGTTATTTTGAGGGGACAGCAAATTTACACTGTTATACAAGCTGTACACTCACTACTTTACATTGTAGCAAAGTGTAATTTCTTCAATGTTGTCACATGGAAAGATATAATAAAATATTTAAAAAATGTGAGGGGTGTACTCACTTTTGAGATACTGTATATACAGAAATGTGGCTGGGTCTTTCAGCATGACAATGATGCCAAACACACCACCCAGGCAACGAAGGAGTGGCTTCGTAAGATGCATTTCAAGCTCCTGGAGTGGCCTAGCCAGTCTCCAGATCTCAACCCCATAGAAAATCTTTGGAGGGAGTTGAAAATCCGTGTTGCCCAGCGACAGCCCCAAAACATCACTGCTCTAGAGG
>BLSH010411844.1:13459-24322 GCA_018402905.1 Glandirana rugosa
GGTGGGGGTTGTGCTCTCTCTCTCTCCCCCCCCCCCCCCAGCTACTTTTCTTCCTCTACATTCAGATCTGAGCAATCTTTGATCCTCTATTAGCTCCTGTGCTACAGGAGGCAGAGAGCACTGTAAAATTCTGTGTAAAGAAGGGGCAGAGAGCTCAGCCTGCACCTGCCCCGCTCCTCTCTTTCCTCTTGCCGGCAAGTACTTGGCAACCAATAACGTCAACAGAGGAACGCTTAAATTGGGTTGTTGCTGCAGAACCCCTGAGGACTCCCCAGTTGAGAAACACTGGTGTAGAGGGGTGAGGACAGTCTGTGTCCTGTTGAACAAAAAAAACTGTCTAAGAGGAAAATTCTTTCAGAGACACAGACAGTAATACAAATTTTGCCCGTTTATCAATGCTGGTACTCTTCGCCTCTCTGCCCATGTATGGTGCAATCGTTGTATCCCACAATGTTAGCCTCAATGCAAGGAAGGAAAAACTGACCCAGTAACATACCATGGTCATGTAATGCCATGTATATGTGAGTGTACACCTAAGTCAACCAGCAAACATAGTGCAAAGCCCCCTGCAGCTCCCCAGGTAACTTACCTCATCTGCCCCTTCTTCCCAAGCATGGATGTAACTTGGCTTTAAAAACCTCAAAAGTAAACTTTTCATCTAGTTTGATATTTTTTTGTTAGGAAAGAACTAACTCCCAATAAAACCATTGTAAAAGTGTCAGTGGAAAGGCACTTATGGCAGGGCAATTCATAGAAGCTCCCCAGCACTCCATCCTGATATCCAGCACAGTATTCAGACAATAACCTCATTCTAACATTACAATAAAAAAAATTGCAAATCCAGGTGGAGCTGCAGGGGGAAGGCTACCTCTAAGGCGAATTGTCCTGCATGTTATTTGCTATACAAATATGAGTTGAGGTACTCAATGTTCAGAGATGCTTTCGCTGCACATTGTTTCAAAAGAACATCAAAAATCTTTATTTTGATATAATAAGTAGACAGGATCAGTGTGCTGGATATGTGCGCAGAGTGTAGGGGAACTTTTTTTGTATTACTCATTTTCATTTATTTTGTCCATACCCCTAATCCCTACATACATGGCATTATCATAGCTGGAAGAATAGGTGTCCCGTTTGTAGACCTTCCACCTATGTGGTCTTTAGTCTCTGTCCTGCCATAGCGCCTGTCCCATCCCGATTCATGTGTCTCACACCATCCTTGCCTTTTTTTTATTGCAGTGATCAATGATGGGAAGCAGGGGGCGCAGTCTGTGTATCACCTTCACCTGCATGTAATTGGTGGACGGCAGATGGGCTGGCCTCCAGGATAACCTCTGCCCAGAGCTAAAGGAAGTAGAAGAAAAAAAAAGGGCGGCTAATTTCTATCCAGATCAACGAGTGTGTATGCAAGCAATAAACTACATGCAGCAATTTTTATCTGCTTGTTTGTGCTGTGTGCCAAGTGATGGGGACAGAGAATTGTAGACACTGACTCTGGTTAGAACACATGAAAATGTTCAATAAACAATACAAATGTAAGCTGAGTGTTGAGTTCACACAATTGCGAATTGGATGTGGGTTTTTCCACATCCAATTCGCATGTCAGGAGACTGTGACCAGCTCTCAATGGAGCCGGTTCACACATCTCTGTGACAGCTGCAGAGGAGTCCTGTGCATCTTTTGCTCCATTTCAGGTCCAAATTCAGCCAAAAATTCGGACCGAAATCGGACCTGAAACGGTGAACGGGGATGCACCAGACCCCTGCTGTGAGCTGCTCCACACAGCTGTGTGAACCCAGCCTCAGTCATTGATTCAAGGATGAGCAAGCCTGTCCCCCAAATCCTGCACGAAATCTGAAATCTGTCCTGACTGATCCCTTATAAAGTGTTTTTTGTTTTTCTTAATTCTGGATAGAGAAGGGTTAGAACATCTGTCTGCATCACCATTGAGAAGATTCACCATTCTATATGTCCTGGTTTTCCATTGTCACTGAGACAAAGGGGTCAATTAACTAAAAGATAAATACCATGCACATTTTTAAGTAAGGCTGACCATACAGGGAGCTATTTTCTTTCCTGCAACCATGGGTTGCAGGAAAGAAATTTGCATGATTTCCCCATCAACACAGACAGTGCTGACAGGGGAATCCCTCCTGCCGAGCAATTGTCTTCTCGGTGGGGGGGGGGGGGGGTGGGATTGGGGATTTCAACTCTTTCTTCAATATCTAGAATTAGAAAAAAAAATGTTTTGTTATGTTATGGGATATATAAACACTTTATGAGGAAACTTGCGCTTGGATATTAAGGAATCTGGCATTACAGACCAGAAAATACTAGTTGCCTGGCTGTTATTCTGATCCCCTGACTTCAGTACTTTGAGTCACTGAACTGAAACAAAGGTGCAGCTAAGGAGCTCTGATATCACTCTTTCTGGTCTGCATGCTTGTTCTGAGTCATTAAGGCAGCTAGCACGTCCATCCAATCTCCAAATGCCCAAGGTTTTGTCCCGTTTTCTTTCCCTCAAGGTTGCACCCAATGCTTAGAAAAGTTCTGGTTGGAGATGGGTTTATTAAATAGATGAAAGCTATATCTTTTAATGCAGAACAACTCAAATCTTTAATTGCATCCATCTTCTCATAAGCACTTTTTCATTTTTACTGCACCCTGGGGTTGTTTACTAAAACTAGAGTGCGCAAAATCTGGTGCAGCTCTGCTTAGAAACCAATCCGCTTCCAGTTTTTGTCAAAGCTTAACTGAACAAGCTAAGGTTAGAAGCTGATTGGCTACCATGCACAGCTGCATCAGATTTTGCACTCTCCAGTTTTAGTAAATCAACCCCCATGGCACAACGTAATAGCTAACTCCATCTTTAAAGGAGTTGTAAAGGCAGAAGGCTTTTTATCGTAATGCATTCTATGCATGAAGATAAAAAAACCTTCTGTGTGCAGCAGCCCCACCTCAGCCCCTCTAATATTTACCTGAGCCCCATCTAGTTCCAGCGATGTTGCAGGAGTTTCTCGGCTGCCTGGGACTACCCTCCTCATTGGCTGAGACAGCAGTGCAATGCCATTGGCTCTCGCTGCTATCAATCAAAGTCAGTCAGCCAATGAGGAGAGAAAGGGGGTGGGGCTGGGCCACGGCTGCATGTCTGAATGGACACAGGGAGCTGTGACTCGGCTTGGGTGCCCCCATAGCAAGCTGCTTGCTGTGGGGGCACTCAACAGGAGAGAGGGGTCAGGAGTGTTGGACCTGAGAAGTGAAGGATCTGGGCTGCTCTGTGCAAAGCCACTGCACAGGGCAGGTAAATATAACATGTGTGTTATTTTTAACTAAAAAAAGTAAAATGGTGCCAAACGCCCAACTCCCCAAACCCCCCCCCCCCCCCCAAAAAAAAGGCTTCCCCTCTGACAGCATGCAAGGGTTCTTCAGCCTTGCAGCAGCTGTAAGATTTGCAATTGGTGGGGCTCCAACCACTAAGCCACATCATTCATTCAGAGACATCTGTGAATGAATAAACTACAAGTTCTCGCTACCACTGCATCAGATGAACTTGAAGTTCTCAACGGAACACAAGTGCAGTGATCACCGCTGATGACACTTCCTGCAGTCGTCCAACTCTATACAGACAAAGGGTTGAGGAAGAGTCTGCATAATGCTGCAATACCCATGATCCACTGAGTGCGGATGTAATTCTTTACAGGCTCATTCACCAAAAAATGAATAATCAATGTGCTTTTTTTCCAGCAAATAATGGACTTAATCTTTAAACAAAAAGCCTATTGATGCCATTTAAACCTTTTTACCTGAGGAATGACCTAGGTTTTTCCAAACGTCCAAGGTTTTGTCAGTTGTCTTTGTTTTCTCAAGGTTGTGCATATTAAATTCCTTCAGTCCCTTCTAATATACACTTGGTATAGAAAAGAATCACCCCCTGCGCTATGTACCCCACCCCCCTGCATGTCTTTACAAGGTCCAAAATCTGGCCTCTAGCAGTGCCAGCTTCCTGACCTCCAAAATTGTATGACGGAGTTAGACAGTCCTATCTCTCTTAGCACCTTCACCGCAACAAGGCAGCGACTGTACAAAATATCAAACCCTGTGAATGTAGATCTGTTTATGTATGAGTACCACATCCTCCTTGGCCAGTTCAGAGCAAGCCAGAATTACTGGAATGCCCCCTACCTCCATTCTGCTCAGAAAAAAACGGGCGTAATCTGATAGATGGAAAGGCGCCCTTGGATCTCTTGTTATGGCTACAAGTCTATCCAGTTTGTGACTGAACCTGGAAGCAAGCAGATCCATATCCAGGGTCGTAACGTAAAAGTCTGTCTTTTGGTTCTCCACCCAGAATGTACAAAGATTAGATAAAAAGTCACCCGGACAGACAAAGTGAAGGTTGGCATCTCGGGGTGGCTCAGTGTAGGCCCTTTCCCTCAATTAAATAGAGGCCCCACCCAAGGTGGTGTATTGCACAAGTGCTAAAGCATACAGCAAAAAGGATTTGTGATAGAGAATCATTGAGCACAAAAACACGCAATACCGATGGTCATAAAAATATGTTAACCTTTATTGAAATAAGTTCAAATCAAATCATCAACCACTGATGCAGTGAATCTAAAATATTGACAACGTTGCCAAAACACAGCACAGGAATAGCTGGCTTAGTCACCCATTCAAACCCCACACACAACACCTTATGCAGTAACTAGACTAGCAATGAAACCAGAGATGTAATTAATCACATGGGCAGTGATAGCCACAATCAGTCTAGATGTGTGCACGTGCAAGTGCTGCAAACCAAGTTGGTGCATGGATGGATGGAAAGAGGGTCCGTTGCGAGTGGATGTTGGGCCAGTGACATACCACAATTGGATGGGGAAATAACCTCAGTCTTTCACATTTGGGTGGAAAGCGGCAACCACTGGTATAATCAACAATTAGGTTTGTCAGAATTGGCCAATAGCCAAGGGAGAATGTGCTTCATGAGCGCAATGGTTAAACATGCATCCTACATGTGTAAAGTCCAAGCTTCTATGCTACAGCACAACAGTTCATGCAAACGAACGGGTATAGCTGAGTAGCTGGGTCACATACACAGCTAGAGGGAGGGCTGCCTAACTTGCGGCTGCTCACAACCCCCCCAGCCAGTTTAAAGATTTCACACTGGCCATGGACGCTCAGCTGGGGAGAGGATCGTAATGACATGCGGTATGCAAAGTCCAGGTAGTAAATACAGTTGAGCTCACCATAAGTTGCACCTTGCTAGGTGACTATGGCTTACTGACTGGTGAAGTGTAGCTTCACTTCCACTGCCGTTAATCATGGCTAACCTCCACACCAACATCCAACAAGGGCGGGTGTCCTCCCAGAATGTATACTGCTGAAAAAAAGGGACTTTATTAAAACTTACCGTAAAATCCTTTTCTCCGAGTTCACTGACAGACGCAGCTCTTCATGACATGTGGTTTATGCTCGTCCTATTAGGAGGTAACTAGGCAGGGAAGAAGCAAGCTGGCCCCTCCCACGGGGACCGTCCCCTCTTCCCACATAAACCCCCTACCTAGCTCAGCTCATCAGTTCGTAACAAGCCGTACCGAAACAGAGCGTAGAGGGGTGGGTGCTGCGTCTGTCAGTGAACTCGGAGAAAAAGATTTTACGGTAAGTTTTAATAAAATCCCTTTTTCTCCTACGTTCACTGACAGACGCAGCTCTTCATGACATGTGGGGATGTCCCAAAGCTGTGTCAAAAAGAGGGGTGGGTAAACGACAACAACTGTACCCAACAGAACCTCTAAGGAGGAGCCAGACGCGCCTACACTGCCGCCTGTAAAACTTTGCGGCCAAAAGCAGCATCCGAAGATGCTGACACATCAATCTTATAAAACGTAGTGAAAGTGTGTACCGAGGCCCAAGTGGCCGCCTTGCACACCTGTGACACCGAAGCCTGGTGTCTGAAAGCCCAGGAAGTGCTAACAGCCCTGGTAGAATGAGCCGTGACTGGAAAAGGGGGAACCTTGCCCCGAATAGAACATGCATGGGTCACGGTTAGTCTGATCCAACGGGAGACAGTAGCCGACGAGGCCGCCAAACCCTTGCGTGGACCATCCGTCAGTATAAACAAAGAATCAGACTTCCGAAAGGAAGCTGTAGCATTCAGATACACTCGTAAGGCCCTTACTACGTCCAAGGAATGCAACTCAAATTCCTTAGGGTGCGATGGACGTGGGCACAATGAAGGAAGAACAATATCTTTATTAATGTGAAAAGAAGAAACCACCTTCGGAAGGAATGAAGGAGATGGGCGCAAGACCGCCTTGTCCTTGTGCAGGACCAGATAGGGAGACTTGCACGACAGTGCTGGCGGATGTGATGCTGGCGGATGTAATGGCCACCAAGAAGGCCACCTTCTGCGACAGCAGTTGTAAGGAAATCTCCCTGATCTTCTCATATGGCGGTTTCTGAAGCACAGAAAGCACCAAATTGAAATCCCATGGAGCCATCGGGACCTCACCCGAGGCGCCACATGTCTCACACCTTGTACAATGGTACGAATCAACAAATGTGATGCCAAGGGTCTTTGAAAAAGAATCGCCAGAGCCGATATCTGGCCCTTGAGAGTACTCAAGGCCAGTTTCTTGTTCAGGCCTTGCTGTAAAAAGGTCAGGACCCTGGACACCACGTAAGAGCGAGGGTTGTGACCCTCCGCCTCGCACCAAGTTATGTAAGCCTTCCAGGTGCAGTGATATATCTTGCGAGAAGTACACTTACGTGCTTTTAGCATGGTAGGGATTACGGAGTCAGCGACACCCCTGTCCCTCAGCACCTAGGACTCAATAGCCAGGCCGTCAAAGCCAGCGAGGGTAAAGCAGGGTGCAAGATGGGCCCCTGAGACAGTAGATCGTCTCGCAGCGGGAGCCGCCAGGGAAGGTCCGCCACCATTTGCACCACGTCGGCGTACAACGAACGCCGAGGCCAATCCGGAGCCACCAGGACCATTGGAATTCCCTCCGCTACTACTCTGCGTAACAACCGCGGGAGAAGTTTGGAAGGAAGGCATACAGAAGATGATACCGGCCCCAAGGGGCCCACGAGAGTGTCCGTGGCTACCGCCAACGGATCTCTTGTCCTGGACACAAATGTCTTCACTTTGTGGTTGAATCGAGACGCCATGAGATCCACATCCGGCGTCCCCATCTGTGGCAAATCTGGCTGAACACTTCTGGATGGAGAGACCACTCTCCCTGATCCAGCGTCTGGCGACTGAGAAAGTCCGCCTGCCAGTTTTCCTCGCCTGGAATGTAAATGGCGGAGATTGCCGGAACGTGAAGTTCTGTCCAACGCAGGATCAGAGCTGCTTCCGCCGCAGCTGCTGAACTCCTTGTTCCGCCCTGATGGTTCTCATATGCCACTGCTGTGGCATTGTCCGACTGGACCCGAATCAGGCGACTTCGCAACTTCACTGTCCATTGAGATAGGCATAGCCTGATCGCCCTCAGCTCCAGCACATTGATCGGGAGGCGTGCTTCCTGCGCAGACCAACGGCCCTGAGCAGATAGCTGCCCCAGGACCCCACCCCAGCCTGACAGGCTGGCATCCGTCGTGATTATTACCCAATGAAGGGGCAGGAACAACTTCCCCCGAGTCAGCGCCGGGTCCCGAAGCCACCAGGTCAGAGAGCCCCTGGCCTGGGAGTTCAGGCAGATCAGAAGGTCCAAGGACCATGGAGACCTCTCCCACCGAGACAGAATCGCTCGCTGGAGAAGGCGAGTGTGGCTCTGGGCGTAAGGTACCGCCTCGAAGGTTGAGACCATGAGCCCCAGCACTCGCATACAGAACCGTAATGATGACTGCCGGTGTGACAGTAAGGTTTGCACCGCCGTCTGTAGCGACAGCAACTTGGCCGGAGGTAGGAACACCTTCGCCTGCTCTGTGTCCAGAATCAGACCCAGATACTCCAGGCGACGGGACGGAGAAACCCTCGACTTTTGCAGGTTGATCAACCAGCCGAAGTCCTGCAACGAAGCCATGGTGATCCTCACATTCTCCTCCAGGGCCGAGGTGGACTCCGCTCTCAGGAGCAGGTCGTCGAGGTATGCTACCACCGCAATGCCTCTCTGCCGCAGTAACGCCAGTACTGGGGCCACCAACTTGGTGAAAACCCGAGGGGCTGAGGCCAGACCGAAAGGGAGTGCCACAAATTGGTAATGGAGGTCCCCCACTGCAAATAGAAGAAAATGCTGGTGCCGTGGACAAATGGGAACATGGAGATACGCGTCCCTGATATCCAGAGACGCCGGAAATTCCCCTTGATGGAGGGCGGCCACAACCGAGCGAATTGATTTCCGGAATTTCCACGCTTTTACATATCGGTTCAGGTCCAGAACTGGCCGGACCCCCCCCCCCTTTTTTTGGAGACCACAAACAGGTTTGAGTAAAACCCTCGAAACCTCTCCGCTGGAGGTACTGGCACAATCACCCCCTGGTCGGAGAGTGCCTGAACAGCCCCTAAGAGGGCCTCCCGACACCCCTGCGGGAGGTTCAAGTTTGATGGGAAGAACCTGTCTGGGGGTAGAGTGCTGAACTCTATCCTGTACCCGGTGGACACCACCTCCTGAACCCATCGGTCGGAAATGCGAGTAGTCCACCGGTCTGCGAACACCAGAAGACGTCCCCCCACCCGAAGCCCGGGTGGGGGACAGCCCATCAGGCAGAGGAGGGCTTGTCTTCTGCCTTTTCAGTTTTGCGCTGCCACTGCCGCTTACTGGGCCCTGCAGCGGCCTTGCCAGGACAGTTCCCTTTTCCTGCTGTGCCAGAGGCGTGAAAAAACCTCTTCTGACCCGAAGAGACAGGCCCCTGTCTACGGCGGAAATCTCGCCTTCGGGGCTCCGGGAGGAAAGTGCTCTTTCCACCAGTGAAATCCATAATGATCTCATCCAGCTGTGGACCGAAAAGATGCCGCCCCCCGGAAAGGAAGATCCGCAAGGCCTTTTTTGGACGCGTGGTCCCCCGACCATGAGCGTAACCAAAGGACACGTCTGAGAATGACGGCAAATACAGCCATTTTGGATAACATAGGGAGCAGATCCAGAGCTGCATCACAGAGGTATTTGATACCCTGAAACAAAAATTCTGCCTTCTGTGGCGCATCCATCAGGCTACCACAGTCCAGATCAGTCTGGAGCTCCGCCATATGCTCAGAGAAGTACTGCGCCGCCAGGGCCGGCCGCAGAGCTGAGCCCCTTGCGCAGATTGCGCTGTTGCTGAATCCTCCTCAGCAGGCACAGCAGGGTACTCTGCCATTGTTTTTCTCCCGAATAGCAAGTAACTGCACTGAAAAAAAACTGTTTAAGGCACCCCCACACTGCCGCACACCACCGCCCCACAGAACACCAGGGAGACCGAGGAGGACTGTACCCACCGCCACCAGCACTACAGGAGAGCCCAGCTATACTTGCTGTTTGCTGCCAGTAACTTTCCTGAGGACCGCCAGAAGAGCTGCGCCGTCAGCCACACCGTTCCAAAGAGAAAGTAAAAACGGCTGCAGCACATTTTTACAGCATGCAGGGACTCCAATATGGCCGCCGAGGTCATACACTAGAGGCCAAAACCACCTGCAGGGGAACGGACTACAGCAAAATGGCCGCTTTAAGCACTAGAGGAAAGCTCCATAGTGAAAAAATGTCCGCGACCATGGCAAAATGGCGGCGATCCACCGCAAAATGGCGGCGGATCGCCGCATGGCGGCTCAAGTCCCCGAAAGAACGGAGGAAACGATCGGTGCGGTGCAGAGGGGGTGGGAAAGGACCCCAGGACCAGAGGACTCACACCAGTGGCTACCACCCAGAAAGTGTCGGACACCCGTCGGACCCCCCCTCTATGCCTGAAACAGGGGAGAGGGGGGCATTCACTCACCACTCCTGTCGGGCATAGCGGGTAGCCACCCGTTCGCAGACCTTCTGCCCCTGCCTGAGCGGGATGCTGCCGGCCGAAAAGCACCCGAACCGTACCGCAGTCCGGGACCTGGGCGCAGGTGGGGTACACCCCCAGGCCGCCCGCACGGAACGGGCACGATGCGGCAGGTCCCCATACCATGGGACTGGCTCGCATCGGTCGGCCGGGCCGGGGAAAGTACAGAGTCCTGAATGACCCTCTATGCCCCGGCCGGCTTCTTGATAGCAGACTTCATTCTTGATAGAAGTGAAAAAAAGAAAATAAAAGAAATAAAAAGAAACGGTCTCAATCCGGACCGCAAATCCCCTAAGGGAGCCAGGTCAACTCCTTGCAAACTAGGCATTAAAACTGGTGAGCTGAGCTAGGTAGGGGGTTAATGTGGGAAGAGGGGACGGCCCCCCCGTGGGAGGGGCCAGCTTGCTTCTTCCCTGCCTAGTTAACTCCTAATAGGACGAGCATAAACCACATGTCATGAAGAGCTGCGTCTGTCAGTGAACGTAGGAGAAAATAATTTTCTGCCCAAGACAGAATGTGGACACTAAACAGTGCAGTGCAACAAATAAATTAAAAAATGAAAGAAATCAAATAAAAACCTAAGGGGTCATAAACCTATATGAATATGTATTCAGTTCATAATGTGTATACATTATATTCAATTCACAATGTGTCAAAACATACATCAAAATATAACACCAGTCCTTGATCTAATATAGTGATATAAATCTTTTATCGAATGCTTCTTGGTACAGAATATTAATAAACCTGTCTGTCCATCACCATGCTCCAAACAAAACAAAACAAAAAAAAATGTGCTCCACTGCTGTGTCCCACCACCTGTTTCTGCCAGTGTTCATTTTGACATCAAATTTCAATTTAGTGTTAGTCATAGTCTTTTGACTAAAATGCCATTTT
>BLSH010411844.1:36112-48134 GCA_018402905.1 Glandirana rugosa
CCTAGTTGTGGGTATCCTGATGTACCACTCGTCCCGGGAGATTAAGGAGGACATAACTTAACATAGACGTGTAGTGTCTGTAGTGCGGTTACTACTTCTCTACCGAAATGTTTTTATTCACACAGGAACTACAGGTAGGAAAACGTATTGGGACTTAAATTTTAGTTTCGGATGTTTTATTACGTTTAGAGTGTATATTATCTTTAAGGATTTTATCTTTTGTTACATTTACTTGAATTTGTAAGTGTCTTCTTCGTCGTTCTTGTATTCACTAAGTAGCGGTAGATCACCACTTTTAATTACGATTGTAGGGACTTAGGAATTTCTATTATATGTGAGATTTGCATTATTTTGTAGGCTTTGATTTTAAATTCAGGGTTATGCAAAAGGATGGACATCAAGGACACACTTATTTTTGTAAAGCCATCTCTTCATCATTGGCGTGATGTCTGTGATGTGCAGATACAATTCAATACAGGAGGAATTAGAGGGCCCTGCTCACCATGTAGTCCTATGGGTGTTGATCCTTAATGATTATTGGTGTTTATTGCTTTTGGCCATTTTAAATGTTAGTTTGCCTTCTATTATGATCTTTTGATATACAGGTGTCTCTCCCATTGATGACTATTCTTAAGGGGGCTATTTGTGGATATTTTTAAGAGGGCGATTCATCTTGTGTACTAGTTTTTACTGTACATTATTTGTGAGTGGATATTTTATTCTTTTATTAATAAAGTCTAATTAATTATGTGGGTTTACTATACTATGAGGAGTTCTCTCTCTTCTGCGGAGTGGGCTGGATCCAGAGCGAATAGTGACCAAGCTCTTAAGCCTTCCCGTGGATTGCTGCCATATACTGATCCCATTTGAATGGGAATACATATGGTGACCTTACCTGTGTGTAGGTCATACCTTTGAGGTAAGAGGCAACAGAGACAGGTGGTGGGACACAGCGGTGGAGTGCTTTTTTTTTTTTTGGCACACTGATGGACAAACACGTTTATTAATATTCTGCACTTAAGATTTAAAGGAGACACATCTGTTGATAAAAGATCTATATCACTATATTATATCAAGGACTGGTGTTATATTTTGTTGGCAGTTTCGACACATTATGAATTGAATACATATTTATATAGGTTTATGACCACTTAGGTTTTTGATTTCTTTCATTTTTTGATTTATTTGTTGCGCTGCACTTTTTGGTATTCAATTGTGATTTGTGGTGTGGGAACACATGACAGTGGCTGGCTGCAACATTCATGGATTAGACTCATTGGGGTTGATTTACTAAAGGCTCCACAAATGCACTTGGAAGTGCAGTCCCTGTAGATCTGAGATGAGGGAAAGCTCTGCTGATTTTATCATCCAATCATGTGCAAGCAAAAATCCTGTTTTTTATTTTCCTTGCATGTCCGCCTCGGATCTACAGAGACTGCACTTCCCAGTGCACTTGTGGAGCAAAGTGAATTTGCCTTTAGTAAATAAACCCCATTGTACTGCCCGACTCAGTTGCATTGTCCAATCCAATATTAGGATGAGCCTGAAGCGGTAACATCCAACATACAAATGGCTAGGGCTTTGACAAAGCGCAGGAGTGCAAAACATGTAAGTCATGGCAACATTGGAAGCTCCAGTCCACAGGGCATCACTGATCTCTGGTTTCCCCTGCCCTTGGCTGAGTGCTGACATCATCCAGCACGTCGGTTCCCTCCTGCTCTGCTTTCCAGCATATACGTGGTTGTCACATCTCACCGCCTGTGGGACAGCGCAGTTTCTGTCCCTCCCTGTCCTGGATGGAGTGTTGGCGTCAGATCCCTTCGGCTCTGCATTCCCGACTCAGCAGTGTCTACGGCGGCTGCTACATTTCACCTCCTGTGCGACAGCTCGATCCCTCCCATCGCAGCACAGGATTACACCACAGCTGGCTAAGGGTCTTCCTGGATTGCGGTCTTTTCACCCACTGGCCACAAGAACCATCTGCCCAGAAGGTCGCAAACAGTGAACCTCACCAGTTCCATCAAGCCTCCAACCATCCGGCACGGATGCCGATGCCCTCCACCCTGTCAGCCCTATGAGCCTTGGGTATGGTGTTAACATTTCCTCAACTGGATGTCAGTAGTGTTATTGTCTGCTTCCTAATTTCACTTATTATATATTTTGGATCTCCATCATAAGTGTTTTCCAATCCCTGTCCACTAAACTTGGCTTGTTTTCAATAAACATGGATTTTATTGTATGAATAATTCTTGCAGTGACTTTTAAATTTACCCATCGAGCGCTACTTTAGTTTTCTTTCTGGTGCATATCCATGTTCCAGTGGTTGGCAGCTGCATTGGGTTTAGTATATTTACCCTTTGGGACTATGACAATTTATCACATGGCTCACAGCTTGTAGCGCTCTAGGTTTACTGTTGTTGTTTTGTCTCCTTTTGGATTTTCCTATAGCAGCTTGTTGAGAGTCACACTATTGCAATGCCAATTACAGAATATTGGGTTTCCTTTTAAAATGTATTTTAGGAGTCAATGTGTTATTTGATTAGGTAACTTTTAATATTACAACACTATTGTGGAATAATACATTCTCCTTTTTTTTTTTTTTTATATTATAGCTACAGCCAGGTCCAGTAGGTTGCAGTCGAATTTTGATAAATTCAGTATTTCCAACATAAATAATATTGCACACAATGCATCAAAACCACAAGACCTTTGAAATTCAGATGAGAAAGGTTTTCCTTCAACTACAGGATGCAAAACAGTATGGAAAATTCCCAGTGGTGGGACTTGGCTTTTTTACAAAAATATTTGGATCTAGGTATCACTCATAGGGGCATTCGTATAAAGAAAAAAAATGTAGCTTCTTGCATGAGGACCTCACAAAGGAATGGAAAATGGTTTCCGAATTCTGTATGATGAAATGGTTGAATTCTTGGTTGGTTCAAATCTTGGTCCAACAAAGAGGAAATGGCACAGCAGCAGGTAGCTGAAAGGGACCAAATGGCCCAGACCTTTAGCTCATCGTACCTTTTCTCCAAATGGGCACAGGTCCTAGATAATAATGTTAAAATGGATGAAGGATAATCTTATTTTTTTTAAAAACAAAGAAATTAGAACGCAATATTACAGATTATAAAACCGGTCGGGTTCTTGAGTGGAAACATTCCACACAAGCACCTCCAGATAAATCAGTACAAAGTGGATGTGAGGCAACTACTAAATCTGTCCAGCAAATTGTTACATTAAACGTATATAAAAACAAAAAGAGAAAAGAAGCAATTAATAATAAAAACAGACAGAAACCTAAACAAGCACAGGGGGTTTAGATCTAGTTTTACCCAGGCAGTCAACCAGAAGCCTATTCCAGCCTC
This sequence comes from Glandirana rugosa, assembly GCA_018402905.1. Taxonomy (NCBI): domain Eukaryota; kingdom Metazoa; phylum Chordata; class Amphibia; order Anura; family Ranidae; genus Glandirana; species Glandirana rugosa. The sequence continues at coordinate 39,481 of BLSH010411844.1, forward strand.
CATTCAGTCTAGATCCTGTGTTGCCGAGCCCCAGGATTTGGTATCCTCAGATTTTACCCTCCATATCTTCACCAGTCTCCTTATCCAAATCGGAACCTTTATGCATGGACCCAATATTGACGGTCAAGCCGTCAGATAGAGGGATCCATATCTCATTAAGTTTCCCAATACCTACATCTAATAGATATAATCCTCTATCCAAGGACCTTGATGTAGATACCAGAGGGAGCTTGACCCAAAACCAATGGACTATTGGATCTTTCATCCAAGATTACAAATACTGACATTGGTGATGAGGATTTTTTTTATTCCAATCTGCAAAGGGAGCTCAACCAAAAGAAAACAAGACAAGGTAGAAGAGGAGGTATACAATCCAAGATCAAAAAAAAAAAGGAGGATGAACACAATCTAGAGCAGTGGCTCTCAACTTCTGTCCTCAGGACCCACTAACAGGCCAGGTTTGCAGGATAACTGAAATACATCACAGGTGATATCATTTGCTGCTCAGTGATTGCAGTATTCTAGTCTGCATCTCCCCAAGGTAATACTTAAAATATGGCCTGTTGGTGGGTCCTGAGGACAGGAGTTGAGAACCACCGATCTAGAGGAAAGTACCATCAAGATTTATAATCTTTCTTCCCATAGCCTTACACCATCTGAACTCCTTCTGTTGAAAAGGGGCCTCAGTTTTTCTCCCTCAGTTGGACCCAACAAATTTGGCCTTTTTAAATATCTAAAACAAATTTATTCACCAACTTAACTTATTATTGGCATAATGCCGTTTTAAGGTATCAGTAGACCTGAGGAAAATTCAGCATCGCAGGTTAACAATCAGAATGTTCCTTCCCAGTCCCAGGAAGACATTTTACAAGTCCTAGAGGAATTGTGGACAGAGGGTAATATAGAGCAGTGGTTCTCAACCCTGTCCTCAAGTACCCCCAACAGGCCAGGTCTTCCTTTATCTTACACAGGTGCTTTAAATCAGAGTCAATGGCTTGGTATTTTGAACAGCTGTTTTATCGAAGAGCAATTCCCAAAACATGGCCTGTTGGGGGTACTTGAGGACAGGGTTGAGAACCACTGATATAGAGGAGCCAAACACACGGACCTTTTTGGACCCAGAAGTGAGACACACTAATTTCAAAGCCCCATCCATATTTAATTCTACACAGCCCAAAGGTCCATACATTGAAACGTTGTACCAGGCAGTATGTAAGGACTTCATACAACTCTGATTCCCCTATCAAATATGGTTCTTCCAATCTGACTAGGGCTTAACAGCAAGACCTGAAGGATTTAAAGTGGAGTTCCACTTTTTTTTTTGTTTATTAAAAGTCAGCAGCTACAAAAAGTGTAGCTGCTGACTTTTAATAAACAGTAACTTACCTGTCTCCCGGTCCAGCGATGGCTGCTCCCGAAGCCTCGCTAGTCTCCTCGCTCCTCCCGACGGCCCCGCCATTCCTAGTGTGGGCACCCGGCCTGGTTTCACGGCCGGGCACCCACTGCGAATGCGCGAGTCGCGCTGTGCATCCCTAGTGGCCAGGCAATCTTCTGGGACCTGTGACGTGTCCCAGAAGATTGCCAGGAGGGAGGGGCCGCCTAGGAGGAGTCGCCTAGGCGGCCCAGAGGCGGAAGGAAGTCCCTCTGAAACCTGGGGACACACTCCCCCCCCAAAAAAATGACATGCCAAATGTGGCATGTAAGGGGATGAGGAGTGCTTAAAGCGGAAGTTCCATTTTTGGGTGGAACTCCGCTTTGACTTCCAATAAGGACATCGTTGTAAAACAGGCAGACAAGGGGGGTAGTTTGGGAGTACCTCCAAGAGGCCCATCGGCTGTTGGCTGATACTGACACTTACTCCAAACTTCCCTCTGATCTCCTTCTATATCAAGTGGATCTCACAACCCTAGTGGACACAGCCTGGAGAGAGGGGGTGCTCAACAAGAGGGAAAGGCAGTTTTTGCTCCCTACGGTGTGCAACACCCCCTATTTTTACAACCTTCCCAAGGTACACAAGGCCTTGGTTGATCCTCCTGGTAGGCCGATCATAGTACCAACAGCTTCACCAGTGGGTTATCAATCTATATTGATTTCTTCCTACATCCCATAGTCTGTCAGCTTTCTTCCTATATCAGAGATTCTAGCTATGTTATTGATATCCTTAAGCATTACTCCTGGAAGGGAGGTTATATGTGGGCATCCCTAGAAATTGCTTCGTTGTATACATCCATACCCCACGAGGTTAGACTGGCCACTGTACAATTCTTTCTTACGAAAAATGGGGATATAAATTCCAAGCAATCGGTTTTTGATTAACAGCATTGAATTCTGTTTGAGGCATAATTTATTTTACTTTTTTGGATCAATTTCATCTTCAATGTAAAGGGACAGATATGGGGGCAAATTTTGCCCCCGTTTATGCCAACCTTACTATGGGTTATTGGGAGGAGAGGTACACCTGGACCAACAACCTCTTTGCAGAGCATAATGTCTTTTATGGACATTACATTGATAACGTCCTACTCATCTGGAGTGGGGGCCCAGATGTGTTCACCTCCATTGTGGCCCATTGTAAGGCCAATGAGCTAGGGTCATCCTTTACACGTGTTGGACCCCTTAGAATTCATTTTTTGGATCTGGTCCTCTCCCACGATCAACAGGACATCATTACCAGTAACCACACCAAACCCACGAGTGGTAATTCCTATCTCCACTTTGCCAGTTGCCGCCACCCTGTCTGGAAGAGTAATATCCCTAAAGGGCAGTTCCATAGATTGAGGAACTGCTCCAAACTGGATGACTACATTACCCAAGGTAAACTCATGCAGAAAAATTTGAAGGGAAGGATTATCCCGTAGATCTGGTCTAAGAAGCTTTTTCTTCCCATATGAATCCAGTAGTGAAGCCAAAGAGCATTGTCAATAGGCAAAGAGCCAATACTGCTAGATTTGTGTCTAACACTAAGGATAAAAGTATATTTCAAAAAGTATTTATAAACACTATAAGATCCTTCTTCTTCAGTGGTTCTCAACTCCAACTCCTGTCCTCGGGACCCACCAACAGGCCAGGTTTGCAACATAACTGAAATACATCACAGGTGATATAATTTGCTGCTCAGTGATTGCAGTATTCTAGTCTGCATCTCCCCAAGGTAATACTTAAAATCTGGCCTGTTAGTGGGTCCTGAGGACAGGAGTTGAGAACCACTGTTCTACTTGATCACAGTTTAGCTCCCCTACTGCCTCCTAATCCTCAAATTACGTTCAGAAAATCACGCACCATTAAAAATATTCTTGCTCGCAGCAAATTACAAAAGGTACAAGAAAAGACCTCTGTTCGACTCTGGGGCCTACTTTAATAGGATTGGCATTTTCCGGTGTCGAAAAAAAGGCTGCCTTACTTGCAAATTCGTGACTCACGGGCGTTCTGAAATTGTCACCAACAAAGGCACCACGTTTCAAATCAAGCAGTTCATTACCTGCTAGATTGATTTTGTTGTTTATATCCTGCGGTGCCCTTGCAACCTTCTTATGCAAGTCACACAATACATTGCGGTCTACAGTTTGGGAGCACAGTAGATTTATTAAAAAGGGATGTGAAAAACCGTGTTCCATTTTCTCCAAATGCACAATGAAGATACCAAGTGTCTGGAGGTATTGGCCATTGAGGCAATCCGCAAGGGGACACTTAATGACAACGAGAGAGATCCCCTCCTTTGTAGAGGGAAACCTTTTTGGATTTATAGGTTGGGGACCCTTTTGCCACATGGCCTCAAGGAGGAAATTGAAATACATAGTATCATGGATACATATGTGCTCAGTATACGTCAAATCCAATCCATGAGGTTTAGCTGATATACATGTGGATTATTCCCATGACCCATTTAGCAATCAAGAGGTTTAGAATATAGGAGTTTAAAATGTGGTTTACAGGAACATTTGTGATTTATTATGATATACATATTTTTATCAATTATCATAATTTTTATTCAGTCTTTATTAATTATTATATATTACATTTTTTTTCTCTTTCTCTTCCACAATAGTAATTAATTTATTTGAGGTAGTTAATATTCATCATGATGCTTTTATAATTATTTTTCCATTGCTTTTAAAAACAGTTTTTAATATAGGTTGAGAGGGGTTACCGGTAACTACCTTCCCAGGCTTGTGACTTTGACAAAGCTCAGGAGCGCGAAAAATGTAAGTCATGGCAACATTGGAAGCCCACAATCCACAGGGCATCACTGATCTCTGGTTGCCCCTGCACTTGGCTAAGTGCTGACATCATCCAGTGCACCATTCCCTCCCACTCTGCTAGACTTTCCTGGCTTTGCAGCACACACGGCGAATGTCACATCTCACCGCCTGTGGGACAGCCCGATTTCTGTTCCTCCCTCTCCTGGATGGAGCGTTGGCGCCATCCAATGCATTGAATCTCTTCAGCTCTGCCTTCCTAGGTCAGCAGCATCTACGACGGCTGCTACACTTCACCTCCTGTGAGACAGCTCAACCCCTCCCATTCCAGCGCAGGACTACACCATAGATGGCTAAGTGCCTTCCTGGATCGCATTTTTTTTTTCAGATCGTGAAACAGTGAGCCTCACCAGTTCCATTGAGCCTCCAACCATCCAGCATGGATACCAGTGCCCTCCACCCAATGCGCCTTGGGTATGGTATTAACCCTTCCTCAACTGGATGTCAGTAGTGGTATTGTCTGCTTCCTAATTTCAATTATATACTTTGGATCTCCATCATTACAGTGTTTTCCAATCACTGTCCACTAAACTTGGCTTGTTCTCAGGGAAGCCTATTCTGCCCCCCAAACTGTACTTTTATATTTACTCTATCAGACCCCCCCCCAAAGTTATTACTTTTTGTATCACTTGACCCTTCCTCCTAGATTGTAAGCTCTAATGGGCAGGGCCCTCCGATTCCTCCTGTATTGAAACTGTTCTATCTGTCCACATGTTGTAAAGCACTGCGCAAACTGTTGGCACTATATAAATCATGTATAACAATTGACATGCCTCCATTGCCATAATGGAAGACACTGCAGCCAATATGACTAAGGAAAGAGAAGCACTTCAAACTATTTATACGTGGGTCTTAAAATACTGGAGTGCACAAACTACTTTGAAAAAGGTTGGAACCCCTGGATTAGATACCTCCAATCTCCTTAAAAGAGAAGTCTCACTGAGAGGCTGAACGGGGTGTCAATCCAGGCACTTGGTGGATCCAGACTCCCATTGTCAGGATGATGCGGTGCCTGGATCGATATCCATGACATCAACAGAGTGTACTTCAGGCCGCTCTCTGCTGAAAATGGGTAACAAGAGTGCAAAACGAATGGCACTCCTGTGATCCATAGGAGAAGCCCAGCCAACTAAGCTTTGGCTAGACTTTTATTTTAATGGGTGGGGTGGCACTGGCAGTCTGGGATGTGGTGACCAGCTTTATATCTTCTCTTTTCTGCCTTTAACTCTTTTCTTTCTTCTAGTCTTCATACTAAATTTACAGTGACCGCTTTGGCGTATGCTTCGGGGCCTGTTCTAGACTACACATAGAATTCCTTTGTCTGGTACTGGGAATTGTTTAGTTTTACAGGGCTCAATTCACTAAAGAATATGTCATGAGATCATTCAATCACAACATTATCTCGTGAGATGCTAAAAAATTAAATTCACTATCCCCCTCATAAGCCAAAAACATGAGGTAAATAAAAAACATGAACTTCAATTCACAAAGGAAATATATAAAAGCATGGGTTAAAATAATTAGTAATCCAGGCATGAGGTATTTAAGGAATGTAAAAATATAATAGCCAATTTGGAGGAGAGTCTACCTTTTTGGATCAGTTTCTCAAAAGTTATGCATAGAAACCCAAATATGGAAAAATACAGAATTATAGGGGCTGACTATAAAGGCAACACTTTTTTTTTTTTAGTTTGGGTGGAAAAGGATTAACACACCTGTCAGGTTTTAATTGCTGTATGTGCCCTCACTAGGGAGATTTAACTGAAAAAATAGGATTTTATCATACTTACCTGTAAAATCCTTTTCTTTGAATACAGCATGGGACAGAGCTAGGCTAACATTCATTACCTACTGGGTTATACTTCATCAGGTGAATGGACACTGGTAGACAAAGTCTTAGACAGGAAGTGATCCCCTATATAACTCCTCCCATAAATGAAACACTTCAGTTTTACAGCAAGCACTGAATCCTCAAGAAAAGGGGAGGGACCTCTGTGTTCCATGATGAATTCAAAGAAAAAGGGATTTTTTGTATAACTTACCATAAAATCCTTTCCTCTGAGTTCACTGACAGACACAGCCTTCTTATGACACATGGGGTTATGCTCATCCTACTAGGAGTAGCCTAGGCAAAACAAACAAAAAAGTGTAGGTTAGCCCCTCCCAGGGGGCCGTCCTCACCTTAGCATATAATCCCCCTGCTCTGTACAGCTCATCAGTTCGTTCGTAACAAGCCGTACCAAACGAACGCAGAGGGGTGGGTGATGCGTCTGTCAGTGAACTCAGAGAAAAGGATTTTACAGTAAGTTATACAAAAAAAATCCCTTTTTCTCTTCCGTTCACTGACAGACACAGCATTCTTATGACACATGGGGACGTCCCAAAGCTGTGCCAATCAAGAGGGGTGGGCAAATCATAACAACTGTACCCAACAGAAAAACGCCCTCTCAGGCGGCGCTAACCGCGCCTATACTGCTGCCTGCAATACCTTGCGGCCAAAAGCAGCATCCAAAGATGCCGAAACATCAATTTTGAAAAACTTAGTAAACTTGTGCACTGAGGCCCAAGTAGCTGCCTTGCACACCTGAGACACTGAAGCCTGGTGTCTAAATGCCCAGGAAGTACTAACTGCCCTGGTGGAATGAGCTGTGACTGGGAACAGGGGAACCTTACCCCGAATCTCATATGCATGAGTCACGGTATCCAACGAGATACGGTAGCTGACAAGGCCGCCATACCTTTACGCAACCCTTCAGTCAGCACAAATAAAGAATCAGACTTCCGAAAGGAAGCTGTAGAACTTAAATACACCCACAAGGCCCTCACCACATCCAAAGAATGCAGCTCAACTTCTTTGGGATGTGACGGGTGCGGGCACAATGAGGGGAGAACAGTATCCTCATTTAAATGAAAGGAAGAAACCACCTTCGGAAGAAACGAAGGGGAAGGCCGCAGAACTGCCTTGTCCTTATGGAGGACCGAGTAAGGTGACCTGCAGGATAATGCAGCTAACTCCGACACCCGCCTGGCGGATGTGATAGCCACCAGAAAGGCCACCTTCTGCGACAACAACTGTAAGGGAATGTCCCTAATCCTTTCATATGGTGGCTTCTGCAACACAGAAAGCACCAGATTCAAATCCCACGGTGCCAAAGGCGACCGTATCCGAGGAGCCACATGACATACCCCCTGTACAAATGTACGGATCAATGAATGAGACGCCAAGGGCCGTTGAAAAAGAACCGCCAGGGCCGAAATCTGCCCTTTAAGCGTATTTAACGCCAGGTTCTTGTCCAGTCCTTGCTGTAAAAATGACAGTACTCTGGATACTCTATAAGAGCGGGGGTTCCAACCCCCTGCCTCGCACCAGGTAATATAGGCCTTCCAGGTCCTATGATAAATCTTACATGAGGAACTCTTGCGTGCTTTTATCATAGTAGGGATTACGGAGTCAGACACCCCTCTCCCTCAATACCTGGGACTCAATAGCCAAGCCGTCAAAGCCAGTGAGAGTAAAGCAGGGCGCCGGATGGGCCCCTGAGCCAGTAGGTCCCCGCGGAGCGGAAGATGCCCCGGAGCCTCTGCCACCCTCTGTACTACGTCGGAGTACCAAGGATGCCGGAGCCAATCTGGAGCTACCAGAATTGTTGGGATTCCCCCTGCCTCTACCCCGCGTACAACCCGCGGTAGAGCCCCTAAAGGAGGAAAAATGTACAGCAACCGATACTGACCCCTAGGCCTGTGAAGCACTGCCCCCGAAGGATCAGAGCCGCGTCCGCGGCTGTGCTTCTTGTTCCGCCCTAATGGTTTACCTACGCCACCTCCGTGGCATTGACCGACAACCAGAACCGGGCGGCGCAGCCTCTCTGTGCAACGGGACAGGTAAAGCCTGCTCGCTCTCAGTTCCCATACCTACATCGACCAATTGAGGGGAGGACAACTTCTCCCCCCCTTTAGGGCCGGAACCTGAATCCCCCCAAACCAAGGGTTCCCGGGACTGACACTCCGACCTGATCGGCCTGTCCAGGGATAGAGGAGATTTGTCCCACCGCGACAACATTGCCTCTCGCAGGAGCCGAGTGTTTTGGGCGTAAGGTATCGCTTCGCAAGTCGACTACCTGAGCCCCAACACCCGTATACAGAACCGTAAGGAGAACCACTGGTGCGATCACAGGGTTCGCCCAGCCTGAAGCGTTAGACGCTTGCTCGGTGTTAGGAACACCCCTGTCTGTACCGTGTCCAGAAACAGACCTAGGTACTCCAGCCGGCAAGCCAGCGTTAATGATGACTTCTGACTGCTGAGCACCTGACCGGCGCCTAGAAGCGCCCCCCTGACGCTCCTGCGGGAGCCTCAAGTTTGAGGGGAAGGACTTTTCTGGGGGCAGAGAGCTGCTAGCA
>BLSH010411844.1:108998-122438 GCA_018402905.1 Glandirana rugosa
AGGGGACGGATCTCTACGGCTTTTGGTAAAAAAAAAAAAATGCAGGACCTTTTCCCGACAACCCTGGCCTGTGGTTTTCGGCATCTCTAGGCAGGGGACTTTTCGGAATCTGGAAACCCCCTTTAAGAAGGTAGTCCCCAGATCCCAGCCCCCCCCCCACTCTATGTGAAGGAGTATGTAGGGTGTAGTGAGTTTATTTTTTACCCCGCCCCCATTTTTTTTTTTTTTTTTTTTTAAGGTGAATGGATAGGGGTACTCATTCACATAGGGTGGGGGGCCGGGATCTGGGGGCCCCCTTGTGAAAGGGGGCTTCCAGATTGATAAGCCCCCGCCCGCAGAGCCAACAACCACCGGCCAGAGTTGTCGGGAAGAGGCCCTTGTCCTCATCCAACATCAAGGTGCCCCAAAGCACCCCCCCCGCCAACCCATGTTGAAGGCATGTGGCCCAACCCCCTTTCCTGACCGGCCCGGCTGCGTGCTCGGATAAGTGTCTGGTATGGATGGGGGGGTTAGCAGGGGGACCCACTTCATTTTTTTCCTTGAAATTATGGCGTGTGGTTCCCCTTAAAATCCATACCAGACCAAAGGGATCAAAGTCGAACAAAAGTAGTACAGGAACCTTTTTCAAAGTCGGTCTGACTTTCATATGATTTGATGATGTAATGCGACTTGCGCTCCTATATTAGCAACGCAGTATCTTTCAACAATGAAAAAAATCCAAAATGTACTCTATTAAGCTATTTAGACATTGGATCACAAATTACAGTACAGTATACAAAGGTGAATGCTAAACAGCAGACATTAATCTGTTACAAAAGCTAAAGAGAAGACATGGACTTACATTTTTCTCTAGTGCCGTTACTTGTGTGATTGTACTCCCCCTCCGCGTGGTTCTGCAGAAAGTCTTCCTCATCATCTTCAACCACTAAACAAGCAAAAGTGAATTAGTGTGTGGACTGTCATTTCAGGTGCACAGCAGTGATAGAGTACACTGTACACGGGACAATAGCATGGAAACAACCAGCAAACAAACAAGTCGTTCTGCTCCACTTATTAACTTGTCACCAATTCTGTTTTAGATCTCACACACAAACAGCCCTTGTGTGAGCCTAGCACTGCCAGGAAGACAAAGTGATGTGGAGATATTACACGGCCTCACAGACCAATCCAACCTCCTCCAAGGAAAACACAACTTCTTTGTAATGTCATGTATTCTTAATACACTGGAAAGGAGGAACATAAACCTTAAGCAAGGCCAGCTGTATGTAAGCAGATGTCTTACCAACAGTGGTGGGAGATTATAACCCAACTCTGAGCACAATCTTACCAGCATTAACGCTGTTGTAAATTTCAGACATGAAATATGAACAAAGCATATCCCTCTATAATTTGTACTTGCCTCAATCCAGAGTCATTTCTGTCTGCTGCTTAGTTCCCCTGCTATCAGCGTCAACTCTGCTCCGGCGTGAAGGGGGGCGTGAAGGGGGGGGGTGTCCCTCCCCCCCAATCAGCTCCCAGAGCTCACCTCACTGAGCTCAACAGTGTGTAACTTTAGCCCCTCCCCTTTTTCTGACCAGACAAGCCTTATAAATTCTGGACTGTAGAGAAGAGAATACTGCAGATAAACAGGAGCAACTTACTGTAAGTAGGATGATTAGTTTAATCTCTGTATCACCTGAGGCCAGTCACTTCACTGGGGTATATGTAAGGGTTTTCAACCACTTTAAAAAGGCACTATATAATAATTTGCTTCAAAAGCAATCCAACAACCGGAAAACCTGCTTGTTTATTTGCCGGGATTAGTACAGCTCCTGCTATATACTTCAAGACAAGTCTCATAAATCCCAGTGTAGTAGTTGTCTCTTTAGCTTCTGCAACACCAGGCTTCATTTTGCAATAACCAAGGAAGGGAAGACACAAGCACAGGTCTAGGGGTCTACAAGACCTACAGCGCTTACATCTAAACTACCCATACTAATACTGGTATGTAAACCAGCAGAAAAAGAGGGCGGGGGGTCAGGGGAGCATAAAATTACTAGTAAGGTTATTGTGCCCGCATTTGAGATTTAAAGATTAGCATCTTCTCCCCAATGCCTGATACAATAAAACCATTAGATATAGGTGTGGAGCATGTGTGATAAAACACTGCAGAAAGATCGCAGACAGCTGCACCAACAAGTGAGATCTGTGTGCAATAATATGGCTAAGTTCACATGAGCAGAGAGATGCTGTGAAAAAATAGGCGTGTGAGTTGTGCTGGCAATGCCTACGTGTTTCTTGGTGCTCAGAAATCTGTGCTAATGCTTTCAAGGTCAACCTTTTCAGCAGCCTATCCAAAATGTATTACCAAGTAGAAAGCCTTGAAACTGCCAGGTCTCAGAGCACTGCTACAAATGAAGGGGCAGTGGGATTCAGTGTTACAATGTATCGCACGGTTTACATTTTCCCATTTCACTAAACTCTATGCACCGCAGCACACTGCTTTGACATGCGATGCGGTGAAGTGTGCTGCATTTTTCTGCAGCACATGACATCTCACTGAAGCAGCATTGCGTGAACAGGGCACACACAAGGTTTTTTTATGTGCCCTAAATCTAGTGATCTGTGCAATTCAACACAGAAGGTGTAAATGAGTCCTCCAGGTGGATCATTTGAATATTATCCCTGCCCACAGGGAAAAATGGATGAATGGCTGCACAAATTGGAAGGATGCCAAAATCTTTATTGTAGTAATCAAAAACATATACAGCACCACGATATAAAGTGTTAACGCGTTTCACGCAGATAATAGCGCTTAATCATAACAATCATGTGTTCGATCACATGCTGTTATCTGCGTGAAACGCATTTACACTTATCTTGTGGTGCTCGCTGTGATGTATATGCTTTTATCTATTGATCACTCCAAAAGATTTCGGCATTCTTCCAGAGTGTGCAGCCATTCATCAATTTTTCCCTGTTGATCCCAGAGATGAGCCCCTCTGCTTTGAAAGCAACATTAGACTTGCAGCACTCACCTTGAGCAGTGTTTCTTTATCATTGGACTACTGTATCCCTGCCCACAAACTTGACAATTATATTCAGCACAAAATGAAATAAGAATGGCCAGAAAAGTAGACCGGAAAATTTTTAGTGGCTACTGGAGAAATGTCACCTAAATTGGTGATCAGTATAGTGCTCTACTACATTTGTGGGCAGTGGAGAAATGCACCATTATATTTAGGGGGTGGTCAAATGTAGGAATGCCCCTTACAGATAGCTACAAACACTGGGGTCAGTGGCCAACAGGTAAATGTACAGGCACAGTTGGTCCCATGCTGGCTATGCTGAGTGATGTCAACCTCCAAACTATGCAGGAACCTCGAAGATGGATGCTTAATCTGTCAATGCTTATTGCCTAAGGAACCCACACAGCAACCACTGGAGGAATCCTATGGTTCTGTGGAACCTTGGTTGAGAAATGCTGACAGAATCTCACAGCTGCATGAATCAGTTACCTGCATACAACCTGGGCAGGGCCTTGTAGTGCAGTAGATCAGCACACTGATAAAAAGCTGCTCACCATTTCACCTGCACGGAGCAGTTTGCCTTTACATGAGGGCTCGGAAATGCATGACATTTTGTATGGTACTTTGTTAATGTCTGTTGTGAAGGGAAAGCCCACATTACTTTTCTGCAATAAATGAACATAGGGTTGAAGCACTGTTTAAAGGACAAGTTATCCTTTAGGAGGTTACCCTTTGGGCAAGGTTCCCTTTTGGGTGAAGTTCCGCTCTAACATACTATACTTGAGGATCTTTTTTTTTTTTTTTTCTCTTTACAACTGAATTTAATCTACAGCTTAAAGAATTACCTTTATCCCGCTCAAGCTCATCTTTACAGACTGCATCAGCACATGCATCAAAATACTTCTGCAACGTGTCGACCTGCCTGCATAGAATGTCTCGGAAAGTCTCCATTTCAGCAAGTTTCTCACGTAGACTGTGTCCTTTCTGGGGAAAAAAAGCAACAAATGTAAATGCTCCTCAGACAACACTTAAAGTGGATGTAAACCCGAAAAAAAAAATGTAATTAATAATTCTGCCTGGTAGAGTATAGCATGTCACATCTGTGCCCAGTCTTGCCACAAAGAGTTAATCCAACTGTGAGTAATGACCTTATCTTTTTTCAGGAAGAGAAAGTCCGACTAACAGGGAAATACACAGTCGATCCGCCCCTTGCTCTGAGTGACAAGCAATTTGCTCATCTTTCACACAGCAGAGAAAGTTTTACTCTCCCCCCTCCATCCTCAATGTCTCAGTATAGAGGTGGGGGGGAGACTTGTGACATCACAACTCCACCCACCAAACTCCAGCAAACACAGACACCCTCTGATTTCAGAGTTTTACAGAGCTGCTTGTGCTTACGGGAAGGACATTTGAAAGGTAGGGATAGATGCAGGAGGCTTGCATGTATATATACATGAATACTGTCATTAGTTTATACTGGGTGGGTGGTGGGTTTACATCCACTTTAAGACAAGTTCAGAAAGTGTTTATGTGCTCTATTAAACTGAAGAATTGCTCCAGGCAAAAGTAATGGCCCTCTGTTTAGACCATATATGTGTTCAATAAAAAAAGTTGTACACTTGGCAACTTCATGCAATTTTTTTTTAAATATACATATACTGTACATATTTTTGAAAGGACATGTTCAAGATATGAAATGTTGGCGATTTGGTTTACATGAAGCTTGCCATTCAGGACAAAGTGTTAAATCTTTGTTTCACCAAACCAGAGAATTTTGCTTTGCATGGTCTAAGAGTACTTCAGGTGCCTTTTGGCAAACTCCAGGCATGGGCTCTCATGTGCCTTTTACTGGGGAGTGGCTTCCATCTGGCCATTCTACCATAGAGGCTTGATTAGTGGAGTGCTGCAGAGATGGTTGTTCTTCTGGAAGGTTCTCCTCTATCCACAGAGAACCGCTGGAGCTCTGTCAGAGTGACCAATGGGTTCTTGGGTCACCTCCCAGACTAAGGCCCTTCTCCCTCAATTGCTCAGTGTGGCGGGGCGGCCTGCTCTAGGAAGAGTCCTAGTGGTTCCGAATTTCTCCCTTTTCTGGATGGAGGCCATTGTGGTCACTGGGACCTTCAACAAAACAGAAAGTTTTCTGTACCCTTCCCCAGATCTGTACCTCTACACAATCCTGTCTCGGGGTCTACAGACAATTCCTTGGACTTCATGGCTTGGTTTGTGCTCTGACATGATCTGTTAACTGTGGGACTTTCTATAGACTGGTGTGTGCCTTTCCAAATCATGTCCGATCAACTGAATTTAACACAGATGGACTCCAAGTTGTAGAAACATCTCAAGGATGATCAGTGGAAACAGGATGCACACAAGCTCAATTTTGAGTGTCATGGCAAAGGCAGTGAATACTTATGGACAGTGAGGGGAAAAGGGTATTTCATCCCCTGCTGGTTTTGTACTTTTGACCCCTGACAAAGAAATGATCAGTCTATAATTTTAATCGTAGATTTTAACAGTGAGAGACAGAACAAAAAAAATCCAGAAAAACGCATTTCAAAAAAGTTATAAATTGATTTGCATTTTAATGAGTGAAATAAGTATTTGAACCTTTCACAAAACATGGCTTAGAACTTGGTGGCAAAACCCTTTTTGGCTATCAGAGGTCGAACGTTTCTAGTAGTTGGCCACCAGGTTTGCGCACATCTCAGGAGGGATTTTGCAGATCCTCTCCAAGTCATTAAGGTTTTGAAGCAGACGATTGGTAACTCGACCCTTCAGCTCCCTCTGTAAAATGTCTATGGGATTAAGGTCTAGACAACTCATTATCAATGCCCTGGCTTAGGGAAGGAGGTGCTCAGCCAAGATTTGACGGTACAGCGTCCATCGTCCCTTTGATGCAGTGAAGTGGTCAAGTCCCCTTAGCAGAAAAACCCCACCCAAAGCAGAAGGTTTCCACCTCCATGTTTGATGGTGGGGATGGTGTTCTTGGGGTCATAGGCAGCATTCCTCCTACTCAAACACGTTGATTTGATGCCAAAGAGCTTGATTTTGGTCTCATTTGACCACAACACCTCCACCCAGTTCTCCTCTGAATCATTCATATTTTCATTAGCAAACTTCAGATGGGCCTGTACATGTGCTATGTTAAGCAGGGAGACTTTGCGGGCATGGCAGGATTTCAGTCCTTCACGGCTTAGTGGGTTACCATTAGTTTTCTTGGTGACTATGGTCCCAGCTGCTTTGATATCATTGACAAGATTCTTCCGTGTAGTTTTGGGCCGATTCCTCACCGTTCTCATGATCACTGAAACTCAACAAAGCGAGATCTTGCATGGAGCTCCAGACCAAGGGAGATTGATGGTTATTTTGTGATTCTTCCATTTGCAAATAATCACACCAACTGTAGTGGAGGGAAGCTCAATAAGGATGTGACCGGTGGCATCCGGTTCCTGGGACACAGTGGGAGAACGTCACTAAAACTGGTACACACGGACTTTGATGCAGCCGTACGTGGTAGCCAATCGACTTCTAACTTCAGCTTGTTCAATTAAGCTTTGATTTGTTACTAAGCAACGTGGCACCAGTTTCTGTGTGTACCAGTTTTAGTACACCCCCCCCACAGTGAGGAACAGATGTTGGTCTTCCCACTATATGATGTCAGAAAGCGGAAGAGACGAGGATTTAGTCACTTCCGATTTCAGTCTCATGTAAATGAGCCATTAACGGCTTGAACTAGCATCTGATCAATCCGATCTCAGTTTGATCAGATGCTTTGGAGGGCAGAAGAGAGATGTGGGGTCTAATAGACCCTAGATCTCTCCATAAAAAGGACCTGTCATGGGCCAGGCTATCACAAAGGGATGTTGTTCATCCTTTCTGATATCAATAAAAAAAAAAAAAAAAAAAAAAAAAAAAAGTCTTGGATAAGCACAAAATGGCATCTCTTTGCGTTGTTGCACAGGTGTGTGTGTGTGTGTATACATTATATATATATTTCTTTAACAGAATATGGAAGCTAAAACTGGAAGTAAATACATCTAAATGACAGACCTTGAACGATGATGTAGATGTGGCTGAATAGCCGCTTGCGCCAGAAACAAGGGAGACCATTGAGCCATGCCGTCGTAGGCTTGTCTCTGATCCATAACCAGATTCAGACTGAAAAGAGAAAAAAAAAAAAAAAAAAAAAACACACACATAAATCAAAGCAGCACACAGACCATTAAGACTTGAAAAACCATTAACCACTACAGAAAAAGATAGCATTTAAGTCAAATGAATGCTTGCAGTATCTTATGGGAATTTGTACAGGAAAACCACTAATCCCTCCATGACCAGGGAACATTTTATACCTTTATCATCAGAGTCATTTTGGCAAGAAGGTTTTAGCCCTTTTAGCTCAGGTGTTAGGGGTTAAAGCAGGGCTCGACAATACCCGGGCGCCAGGTCGCCATGGCTACCAGAAACTGCGTCCTGGCTAGCGGCAGCCGATCCTTCTCTTCCCTCACCATCTCAAAACAGCATCTCCGATTCAGAGAGAGCCGTTCTCTGCCTAATCTGACAGTAGAGCTGCACGATTAATCGTATTAAAATCACGATCTCGATCTACCCCCCCTCCTCCCACACACGATCTCTATTGGGCATTACTGCGATTTTTCTGTGCAGTTAATGGGGTCCGACTTGCAGGGCGACTCAGCGCGACTTGACAGTAATAAATGTCAATGCAAGTCGTCTGAAGTCTTTACTAAGTCGGAGCGACTTGAGTCTCAGGGGAGACAGCCAAGTCTGGGCAGAGAGCCAAGTTCTGAGAAAAGATACACAAAGTAATTTACTTCAAAAGACATTAAACGCTGAGTGAACTCCCCTTGTATAGATGTTTGGTTTAACCATTTAAGACTAAATCTTTCCTGACACTCGCTGTTTACAAATAAAAATCCATTATTTTGTGCTAGAAAATGACTTAGACTTAAAGGGGCAGACTCGATGGACTACTCAGTCTTTTTCTGCCGTCCCTTTTCTATGTTTCTATGTAACCCCCAAACATTATATATTTTTTTTTTAGCAGAGACCCTAGAGAATAAGATGGCGGTTGTTGCAATATTTTATGTCACACGCTGTTTGCGCAGCGGACTTTTACACGCAATTTTTTTTTGGGAAAAATTACCCTTTCAAAAAAACTAAACAGTGCTGTTAGCCCAATTTTTTGTATATTTAATATATTATGCCGCGAGAATCTTGAGAGAATCGTGATCTTTATTCTAAGCAAAAAAAATTGTGATTCTCATTTTGGCCAGAATCGTGCAGCTCTATCTGACAGCTATTAAACTTAGGAGGCTGCCTGGATTTTTGCTTTTCTTTAAATATAAATAAAGTAGCTCTTGGTTATTTTATCAAAAAATGAACTCCGGTCTGTAAATGAGGTCAGTTTAACCACTTAAAGACTAAACTTTTGACATTGGAAGGGTTCTAAGTCATTTTCTAGCAGATTTTTACTAGCAAGCCACAAAAAAAAAAAGTTTTTTTTGGAAGAGACCCTAGAGCAGGGATATGCAATTAGCGGACCTCCAGATGTTGCAGAACTACAAATCCCATGAGGCATAGCAAGACTCTGACAGCCACAAGCATGACACCCAGAGGCAGAGGCATGATGGGACTTGTAGTTTTGCAACAGCTGGAGGTCCGCTAATTGCATATCCCTGCCCTAGAGAATAAACATTTTATACCACACAGTATTTGCGCAAAAAAAAAGTAGTAAAGTTAGCCCATTTTTTTGTATATGTGAAAGATGATGTTATACTGCAAAAATCTTGAGAGAATCATGATCTTTATGCTAAGCAACAAAATTGTGATAAGTCCTGTGTACCATCAACAATTACCACTCAATGTGCAGCTGGGCTCCAGTATTTCATGGTGACCAGAAACCCACCAGAGCAATAAAAAGTCACCATGGGGGACACACATGTAGGCAGGAAGTGGCTACAAAGAGGCAGCAGAAGATCAGCAGTACTGGAATACTTTTCCCCTTTTTTGTATTTTATTTAAAAGGGTCACTAAGGCTTCATTTAGAACACATCGCTCAATTGAGACCAGGCACAGGAAAGTATAAGTGGGGGCCGGGGGGCTACACTAATGGTTTTTTTACCCTAATGCAGAGAATGCAATAAAATAAAGAACCTTCAGGCTTAAGAACCACTTTAAAGTAGAATTCCATGTTTAACTGGACTTTAAAAAGTTTGTTTGGGCCAAAGCTGGACAAACACTGTTTCCATCACATAACTATGCAGCCGCTGGGTGTGCGCTGTAATGGACTATAGTAGCATTAGCTACAGTAAGCAGCGCTGTGTGTTTAAGACCCCTTTCACACTGGGGTGGTTTTCAGGCGCTTTAGCGCTAGAAATAGCCTCTGCCAAGTACCTTCCATTCATTCCAGTGTGTCTTCACACTTGGGGGTGAGTTTGTGGGAGGTTCCAAAACGCCCAGCATCTTTAGGGCGAGTTAGGACGCCCCTGCCCATTGGAATGAATGGGCAGTGTTTTCAAAGCGCCTTTAGCCTACTGTCACATTGGAGCGATTTGTCATGCGATTTGAGAGATTAAATCGCATGACAAGTCGCACACTATTGGCAGCAATGGCACTGTTCCAATTGGTGCGACACAGATTTTTCAGCGCTGCACCAACTTGCAAAAGTAATTCCTGCACTACTTTTGCCGATTTCAGGTGCAATTTCAATAGACATCTATGCATGAAGGCACACATATTTCTATCAAGTAGCACCTGAAATCGCACTGACCTTGCTACTTTGAAACCGCGCTACGTCAAGTGAAGTAGCAGCGATTTTAAAGTAGCATCAATGTGAACCTGGGCTAAAAGTGCTTTGAAAGTGTGCCTTGCTAATGGCGGAAAAGCGCTGCTTAAACGGTAAATCGCTGCTAAAATGAGCGGCACTTTACTGTGAAGGGCTGGCTCTTTCAGTGTGAAAGCAGCCTTAGGCCGGAATCACACTGGTACGACACGACTGTTGTACAAATGTCATCTAACTTTGCCCTGTGACATCGCTCCTACATCCATCCGACTCGAATGAACAGGATACGATTTTGCTACGACCGAGATAGTCTGACTTGTCCTTTGACCAATCTAAGCAATCCCAGTGTGACAAATTCCTTTTCCTGTTGCTGTAATCACCATGTTGGATGTCACAAGTCGGATGTTTAGGACAAGGCTCTAACTTTGACTTGACTTCAGCGATATTAAATGGGCTGAAAACAGACCAAATAGTGCAGAATCAACTTGTGTCGGACCAGTTAAGACGGCTCTCATAGGGAACCATTGATTTGTACCCATCATGTGACATGTGCTCCAAAGTCAGAGCGTATGTCACACCAGTGTAATCCAGGCCTAAAGTTTATTAGCAGATGGGAAGTCACCTGTACAGCTGCCAAAATTAAATAGGCTGAATGTTTCTCTTCCATTCAGAAGACTTGTATTTTCTATCAATGCATACAAGCGTCCTCCGATTGCTTGCCCCTCCTCCTCAGCCAAATGACTTCATCATTTCCACATGGGCCAATCAGAGAAAGCCTTGCTATAGTGTATAGTGTAAAGTGGACCTGTTAACTTTACCCCACATTACACCAAGAAGCAGTCAGCCTCTTTATAGTAGGACATACAGTGTCGCGATTCCATACATTTAGCAGCATGTAAACAGCATTTTCAGAACATCGACTTTACCTAAACCAACCTACACAACCCATTTACAAGCAGAACAGTATAAAAGACCTCAAATACTACAGTACTGTCCCATTTTACAAAGGTGGCATTTTAGGAACTGGAATGAATTTTTTTTTTAGGAAAAAAAACTGTTTAAGTAAAACACACAGATCCCTATCATTCTGAATGTCAGCTTAGGTGTCAGACTGGTGAAGAGGAACCCGTGTTATACAGGTATCTGGATGGCACGCTTGGTCTCTTTCCATCCATGTATATTAGTTGCAGTCCTGCAATCCAACATGCAAGCCAAAGATTTTACTTCTGCACTTATGGTTTGTAAGGCACATCATTAGTAATTCTCTGCAGAAAAGCACTCAGAAATGAGAGGATCAATAAAGAAAAAATAACTACTGCCAATACAAACAGCTCTATGACTTAACTCCAGCAATGCCATAAAGCAAACATCTAGAACTGCCCATCTAATCCCACTGCCCACCTGAGGAGGAAGAGCCGCAACCCCAGCAACTGTCTGGGCATGCTGATATTTGTAGTTTGTGAACAGCTAGAGAGCCACACAACCCACAAAACTAAATCGAAGGGGACTAGAAAGATGATCTACTAGAACAGAGCTGAGCCAGTACAGTCTAGCAGTTACCTGGCCACTGCCTAATGCCTATGGCACAGACAGTGTGCAGAAAGATCAGTACAGTCCTGCAAATGTCGCTCTAAAACCTGCTGCACTGCGTCACCTTCTCCAGCACTTTAGGCATCCGAGTGGCTTCCATATTACTGCTCCCTCTTTCCAAGAGTGATGTCGTCAGATGAAGGAGATGAGATGTTCATAAGCCCTGCCTAGCCAATTATGCTGCTTGCCAGGAAAAGAGGACTGGTCTGGCTGACATGATATCCAAGGGCAGAACTGAGACATGCAGGACTCTCAGCAATCCGAGTTGGGTCGATAATGCTGAACAAAGACTCATGGGAAAATGCTTCTCTGCAAACATTTATGGCAATGCTGCACAGAGACACAGCAATCTACAAATCACTATGCTCACTGCACAGGAAACTCCTAGGGGAAAGAGAACCAATGATTACTAATGCAGCATCATTCACACATAAGCCTTTTATGAATCTTTAGCATTTCAGAGAATGTTGGCTCCCTGTGCTGCCTACCCCACTGACCTCTATAGTCATCCATTTAAAAGCCAGTACATGGAAAACCCATAAAATGAGACACAGTATAATGTAGGCTTCATTTCCAGGAATTGTTGTGTGCTACATACATTTCACAGATTATGTACCAATTTACTTTGATTTAGCCAATTGTTTTATACTTTTGTTCCTATAATCAAAAATAAGCTCTTCAGAGGTCAATGTCAGCAATATACAATGTCATCTACAAATTGCGTGACTTTACATACAGTCCAATATATTCTAAACATCCAATAAAGGCTGCATGGACTTTTCATTATGTCTGAGCAGACTGGAAAATTGGCAGCACACTTTACAGTCCTTTGTTTTGACGTTAAAAGATGAATACCACCTTTTGGGTGCTCTGAGTAATGGTTTTGCACAGAGGAACCCCAATCCTCTTCTTCTGGGGTCCCCTGTCGGCGCTCCCATCTCCTTCCCCCTACCAAGTGCCCCCATATCAAGCTGCATGCTATGGGGCACTTATGTATGCTTGCTACCGAGCCCCATCCTGTGTGTCCATAAGACACAGAGTGCAGCTCGCCCCCCACTGGCTGTGACCAACAGCAGCAGGAGACAATTGCTTCTGATTTTTTTTTTTTTTGAAGCCCGTGGTGGTGTGAAACACACCTCAAGACTTACCCGGTGCATAAAAAAGTGCACAACACAAAAGTAAAGACACAAAAAGTGCACATGGGTGTACACATGGTCTTCCTCCGAAGAGGAATGACTTAAGCCCTGATTGCCCGGGGCGCAAGGCTCCTGACGGGAACTGGGGCACCGTGCACCAAGGATCGCCTAGCCAAAGCCAGGCAACCCCCGTTCTCGTTGGTGGCCCGCCGGAACCGACCGCCCAGCGATACTAAGTGGGGCTCCCCCGAAGGGAGACGCCATGAGAGGCGGTGGGTCAAGCCAGAAGGCCATACCCACCACCTACCCAAGACTTTCAGGGCAGGCCCGGAGACCGTACACCCTACTCCTCAAACAGTGCTTGTGCAACCCAACAAAGAAGTGACACAACACGACAAACCAAAACAACCAAAAGGTGGGGGAAGGACTGTGCAGAAGTGGTAAAGGTGCCTTTGTGTAAAACAAAGGCCTGCCTTGTGGCCAGAAATCAAAAATTCCTCTGGTCCTGACCAAAAGGCCTGGCCCTAGAGGCAGGTGTGAAAAAAAGGTGTTCATGGTGCAGTGACCTTGGTGCCGTCAAACTCAAATGGCTTCTGATGCTGTGTCTGAGCCAATGAGGAGAGACAGAGCCTTGGCTCTTGTGCACATCGCTGGATAGAGATGGGGCTCAGGTAATGCCCGGTACACATGGTGAGATTACTGGATGAATGATGGTTATTTTTTTTGCATGCTAATCTCAGATCGAACCTGAAGAGTTTACTAAAGTCACAAAAATTCTCGTAAGACAGAATAAAATAATCGGAAGGGACATGATGTGTTGTAGTGTATTTGTATTTACGAAGGACAACTGGACTGCTTGCAGAATGCATTAAAGAAAAAAAAAAAAAAAAAAAAAAAAACCCTT
>BLSH010411844.1:141566-157700 GCA_018402905.1 Glandirana rugosa
AACACACACACACACACACACACACACACACACACACACACACACACACACACACACATATATACACATATACATACACACACACAAACACACACACACACACACACACACACACACACACACACACACACACACACACACACATATATACACATATACATACACACACACAAACACACACACACACACACACACACACACACACACACACACACACACACACACACACATATATACACATATACATACACACACACACACATACATATATACACATACACACACACACACACACACACACACACACACACACACAATAGGGAGGCTTTTGCACGAGTAGTTCTAAAAAAGGGAGCAACTGATGGAAATCTGTTGTAGATGCTTGCACTCATTTTCTTTTATATCTACTCAAGATTCAGCATTGTTTTTGTAATTTTCTCATTGTCAACCAAGATTTCTTTACAAAGTCTTGTGCATGGCATAGTAACCAAACCCACTTCCTTATTTGTGGGTGGTCTTGTGTGTATTTCAGACACATGGAACATATCATTCCATTATCTCTCACTTCCAACCAATCACATTTCTCAAACGTCTCACTGTTAATACAAGGGGATCAGTGATGTTTAGACACATGCTTTTCATTTAAAAGACTATGCACAAGGCAATCCTTCATATAGAGCAGACTCCACAATGTATGTCAGAAACAGACAACGCTGCTGTGGATTTTACACCTTTACCTCTATGCTTAGATTAAGACTTTTAGAATAACTGAAGGTGTTACACTGTGACCTTCTTAAATATAGTGTCATTTTATGGCTGATATTCCAAGGGGGAGTCAGGGAGCAGCGATGTACTGCTCAGTGCACCGCACCAAAGATGCTGCTTGCAGGACCTTTTGTAATGTCCTGCAAGCGTACCGCCCCAGTGTGAAAGGCGGCTTTCACACTGGGTGGATCTTTCAGGCGCTATAAGGGCACCTGAAAAGTGCCCTTAAGGGTAACGAAGTATGGATGCGGCAGATCACAAGACAGCTCTACAGCCAATCTGAACATTTGTTGGACTACATAGGTATGGCCATTTCCTGCAGGATAACTCTTACTATGTTCGTGCATTGCCATGGCTCTCCACCCCCGGGCAGCAAGCTACAATCAACTCTACAGTAGCTAGGAGGAAAAAGATGAGCATGGCAAAATAGCCCTAGGAGGATTCCCCCACCTACAATTCATTTCTTACCTAGTCAAAAAAAAAAAAAAAAAAATATGCTGCCATAAAAACTTTTTTTTTTTTTTAAAGCGACCTTAAGGCATTTAGCCCAGATCTCCTAAAATACTTTTCAGGTCTCAGGGAAACCTTACTAAAAAACAATTTATCAGGTGTTAGTGGGAACAATTGCCCCTTAACATTGGTGGTTAGTGGGAAGAATGATCCCCCTACAGTGGTGGCCAGAATGCCACCATTACAGACAGCTAAAAACATAATTGGTGTCATGCTGCTGGCTTGTAAAGTGGCATTGGTACTGAACTATGTAGGCACTATGAAATATGAAAATATTATATCAACAACACTCCGCTCAAAGAACCCCTAGAAACCTCTGAGTGTTCCACAGAAAATCGAGATTGGCTGCTTTAAAGTGATCATACGAGCAGTAACTGGTGAAAGCCCAGGGATGTAAAGAAGCTCATATATACCCAACTTGCAGGCAGCCTGTGGCATAAATGCCACTGCTTCACACCTGCCCAACATTCTGAAAGTATTTGACTTTCGGTAGGTCATATGCACACTTCCCTGCCTCCATCCAGAGGCAGCCTTCTATAGGTGGATATGCTGCCTGCCTGTAGTGGGGCTGACTACTGAACCTGTCCCTCCCAGGCACAGTAAACCGCTGGGCGAGTTGCAATTCACCCAGACAGCCCTGTGTGCAAGGGCCTTGCCTTACAGTGCAAACCATGTAATCGCACTACAAGCATAGTGTAACATTCCACCGCACATTAACAAATGCTAAGAGGCTGCATGACTCAGCCCTAGAAGTCACTTGATAGCTGGTATGTTCATTAGCACTTGATTATTACAGTCAGCCTTTCTTGTAAGGAGAAATCAGTCTACATCAGATGCTCAGGAGGAAAGCTGATTAACAGCTACGTCAGATGGAAAAATGACGCACACGCAGGTATAAAACAGCTAATACAAGAGATAGAGAAACTTGGAAATGGACACCCACATTTTTTAATTTCTCTAAAGGGAAAAACTAAATTTCCAATCCTTTCTAACCCGTAAAACAGCATCACAACTTCAAATTTGATGGCTTGTTTATTCTATGAAAGTATATTAATTTAACCTTAAAAAAAATAAAAAATGTAAAACAAGCCCTGTAAATAACACTTTAGTATACAAAAATGCAAGTACAATGTAAAAGGAAAACATTTAGTTCTGTCAATTTTGAACATTTTGATACAGCAATTAAATTAAAAACACGTTACTGTAACTTTACCAGTAAAACCTCTTTAAACCATGGAAAAAAAAAAAAAAAAACATGCTAATTGTTTCCAAAATCTGGCCAGGTAAATATATTAAATTCCATGACAGATAGGGCCATCCCTGGGTAAAGCCGGCACGGCATGAGCACATAGCAACTAACGCACCGATAGTCTACTTGGTAAATCTAATGTGCATCAAGTGCAGCCCCCAATATGTTCAGCATGCTTCACAACTTACTAGGCTTTTTGTAAATTAACTGACGCACACAGGGTTGTGGTCGATAAAAGCATGGGTGCAAAAGGAAAGGTGTTGGATGGTGCTGGCAATGATTCAACATGAAGTGCAGGGACAAACCTTGAAGCAGTAAGTTTATGGGGACAGCACCAGGGATAAGGACGGGTATTGCAGCAAAAGTTATTTTTTCTTTTATTTAAAAAGCACAAAGCTGCATAAAGAATACCAGTTGTTGCAGCTGTATACCCGCTTATAGCGTCTTTCCATATTTGTTGTAATTTGTTATTAGACCAGCACGTAAATAAGCCAAAAAAAAAAAAAGGGGACTTTTTACCACATTATGTAAAAGACCTCAATAAAATCACACACACCAAAAAGGGCATAGAATTATTTTATCACCCCTGTGTGTATAATATAATATAATATAATATATATACACACACACACACACACGCCCCCCCCTTCCACTGGTCAGGGCTCCTCAAACACCCCAAGCAGCTGCACCTCTCTTCCCCACCCCTTTCTTCTAGAACCCTCTAGAAGCAAAGAGGAGGTAACCAAGAGGTATTACTGCCTGCGAGTCGGTCACCAGCCTCTCCATGAGCCACTCTACTGCCCAGGATCAAAACAATCAGGTATGACTATAAATTTACCTCACCTACAAAAAAATCCTCACACTAAGCCCCTACCTAAAAAGTTAGGAGGTCGAGATATATATTTATATTACACACACACACGCGTTCATAAGTTTAAATACCCTGGCAGAATTTATGATTTCTTGGCCATATTTCAGAGAATATGAACACAAAAACATTTCTTTCACTCATGGTTAGTGTTTGGCTGAAGTCATTTATTATCAACTGTGTTTACTCTTTAAATCCTAACAGAAACTACCCAAATGACCCTGATCAAAAGTTTACCCTGGTGATTTTGGCCAAACATGCACACAAGTTGACACGAAGGGGTTTGAATGGATATTAAAAGGTAACCATCCTCACCTGTGATCTGTTTGTAGTGTGTGTGTGTGTGTGTGTGTGTGTGTGTGTGTGTGTGTGTGTATGTGTGTGTATGTATATATATAAATTTTCAATGAGTTTCTGGACTCCTGACAGACCCTTGCATCTTCTTTCATCCAGTGCTGCACTGACGATTCTGAATCATGGGGAAAGCAAAAGAATTGTCAAAGGATCTGCGGGAAAAGGTAGTTGAACTCTATAAAATAGTAAAGGGATATAAACAGATATTCAAGGAATTGAGAATGCTTATCAGCAGTGTTCAAGCACTAATCAAGAAGTGCAAAATGAGGGGTTCTGTTGAAACCAAACCACGGTCAGGTAGACCAACTAAAATTTCAGCCACAACTGCCAGGAAAATTGTTTGAGATGCAAAGAAAAACCCACAAATAACTTCAGCACTCTCTGAAAACATGTGGTGTGGCTGTTTCAAGATGCAAAATAAAGAGGCACTTAAAGAAAGATGTGCTGCATGGCCGAGTCGCCAGAAGAAAGCCATTACTACGCAAATGTCACAAAGTATCCGGCTTACAATACACCAAACAGCACAGAGATAAGCCTCAAACCTTCTGGCACAAAGTAATTTGGAGTGATGAGACCAACATTGAGCTTTTTGACCACAACCATAAACTCTACATTTGGAGAGGAGTCAACAAGGCCTGTAATACAAGAAGGTGGATCTCTGATGTGTTGCGGATGTGTGAGCTACAAAGGCACAATAAATTTGGTCAAAAGTGATGGCAAGATGAATGCAGTATGTCATAAAAAAATACAGGAGGAACATCTGCATTCATCAGCCAGGTAGTTTCTGTTGTCATTATGATTTAAAAAGAGTATACATCGTTGATTGATAATAAATGGCTTCAGCCAAACACTAACCATGAGGGAAAGAACTGTTTTTGTATTCATTCATATTCTCTGAAAAATGGACACGAAAAAATTAAATTCTGCCAGGGTATGTAAACTTATGAGCACAACTATAACTAGATCGATAGATGGATAGGTGTGTTTGTGTGTGTATACACACACACACACACACACACACACACACTATCTCACAAAACTGAGTACAACCCTCACATTTTTGTAAATATTTTATTCTATCTTTTCATGTGACAACACTGAAGAAATGGCACTTTGCTACAATGTAAAGTAGTGAGTGTACAGCTTGTATAACAGTGTAAATTTGCTGTCTCCTCAAAAAGTGAGTACACCCCTAAGTGAAAATGTCCAAATTGGGCCCAAAGTCAATATTTTGTGTGGCCTCCATAATTTTCCAGCACTGCCTTAACCCTCTGAAAAGATATAATAAAATATTTACAAAAATGAGAAGGGTGTACTCACTTTTGTGATAGATAGAGTAAGGGGGTTAGCTCGGCAGCGGGTGTGTGTGACCCCCTGGAAGGGTTCACTACACAAAACAGGCACAGCGAAAAAGCAGTTGTAGGTGAAAACACAAGTGGGGTTTATTTACACTATATACAATTGAGAAAAAAAAAACAAAAACACATACATCAAAATAAATCCTTGCCAACTTACTGAACTTGTAGGTCTGCCGGCTAGGTGTAGCCTTGTGCTTCAACTAGCACCTATCTCCCTGCTGTTATAATGCACCACACAGGCTTCTTACCACACACGATTTTGGTGTAAAGCTCCCCAGTCTATTCACACAGAAACTGGTTCCAGGGTGGGGCAACTCCCCTATGCCTGCTGGGAGCTTTTGTACAGGCCTTAATGAGCCAGCTCCACTCAGCTGGGCTCATGCCTCTACCCCTGCAAAACTCCCAGTACTTCCCCCTACCCTAGTGGTAGAAATCTGTACACGCTTTCAACCTGGGACAGATGTAACTGCCATCTTGAACGCAACCGAGCATTTTTACCACGTGTGTGTGTGTGTGTGTGTGTGTTGAGTATTGAGTAGGTCACCCTTTTGCCACCAAAATAGCTTTGACCCATGCAGGCATGGACCTTACTAGACCCTTCACATATCAGATTTATTTTTCTAGCACTTCCCACAGCTGTGTTACAAACCAGTATGAATTTTTAATGCTTTCAATATCAACTTCGGGGACAATATACCCCAACCACTTTCCTATGCCATTGCAACGAGATAATCAAGAAAATTGACTCGGGTAGATAATGAACAGAGGACCACTGTGCACCAAGCCTGTAATACAAGTGCCCAGTCTGATTAGGGATGGTTGTCAGCCATCACCCTCTCCCCCTCAGAAATCATTACGTAGCCTTCCAGCAACAAAAACGATGTCTTCATCCCTGAAAACCACAAATGAACACAGAAAACAGCAAAGCACGTGTACAATGACAATCACTGCCATCTCATACAGTCACGCTGCAAATATGACTAACAGGAAGGTAAACCCTGTCACTAAGCACACAGAACACAACCTTAGAGCTCATGTCCATGCAAGTAGAGGAGTAGACCGAGTGGCTGCTGTATTTCTATCCTTTCCTGCTCGTATTCTGACAAAGCATTACTCACAGAAGTAGGACAACTGGAAAGATCTGATTAATATACCAGGAATGTCACCGATTCACTTGCATGGGGGTTCCCTCACATTAAAGGTTAATGAGCACAAGAGCGATTTCCTCAGGATGCAAAGGCATGTTAAAGAAATCCTTTTTTTCACGCAGTTTCTATTTCCCTTAGGGCAGGTAGCAACGTATGAGAGTAAAAGTGTCTGCACTTCGTCAGTCAAATTTAGATATCATCCACTTTATAATGGTGTAAGTGCCCATAACCGGTAATTTGTAAGTGCTTTTTAGTTGCCTAAAATCCTTACATTCTCACCCTGCTTTGTACCATTTAGGAAGGGCTGTGGAGTAATGATGAACACAATTAACCCAGTCTACTATATTCTTCATTATCAGCTGTAAACTAGATGAGGACACTCTGCCCTAACAAAGGGTTCAAAAAGTGGAAAATGCCCTCCTGCATTGTATGCTTATGATAGATTGGGGTAAACACACTCAACACTTTTTTTTTTTTTTTGATTGAATTCCAAACCAAATTTAAAAAAAAATCAACTAAATAAAAACCCCACATTGCAGCTACTGTATGTATGAAAGCAGATCTTGCAGTCAAAGTATAACTAAAGCCAAAACTTTTTTTTATTTTTGGAGTAGAGTAGAGCAGGATTAGAATGCTTGTCAATTTTTATTGCGTTCTGTACCCCCGTAAAAGCCTTTGTATACCGCTGGAAATATTTTTTGGGGTTTTTTTTTCCTTCCTGCAAGGTAAAGTCATAATTTGCTAGCACATTATGTGAAACTTACCCTGAAATTGCAGCTGTTCCAGCACCGCAATATCAGTCCTGCAGCCACTTCCATTTTCACCCGTCTTGACCCCGTGTTCACTGGCTCCAGCTGATTGGCCAGAGCCACGACAATGTCACTCACGTGCACATGGGAGCCGCCGTTCACGGCACAGGGCTTGGAAAGATCAGCACAGGTGGCCGTTCCTTCAGAACGCATGCGCCAGTGAGGTCACTGGCTGCATGTAAAGTAAATATCTCCCAAACGTGTACCGATTAGGAGATATTTACACTACCTATAAGTAAGCCTTATTCTAGACCTACCTATAGGTAAATGTCAGCAGAGTCTCCCCCTATACTCTTCCCCTACCCAGCTACTCTCTCCCCTCATCTTCAGAAAACGGAAAATTAGTTTGGGTAGGAGCTTTTCAATTTTTTCTCTAGCAGCATTGAGTAGAGCCGGAGAAGCCCCACACCGAGGGGGAGGTCTTGGACTGGATGCAACATAAGGTGGACAATATTGCTGTTATTAAGCAGTCTAGTATGTGATAAGCTAACCACTGTATCATTGAACTATGCACAGAACCTCCTATATCTCATGGCTCTATATATTTTATGTATTGTCTTGCTCTTACTGGAAGTTAAAAAAATGTATAATTGAAAAAAAAAAAAGTCAGCAGAGGAAGTTTACTTCCTCTAAGGAGATTCACCCTATTTGTCCTATTTACCAGTAGCTTTGAAAGTAAAAGGACATCCCAAATTTTGAGTTGTCCACAGAAAAGTAAGGGAAATCTTCCAATGGGGACACTACTTTTGATGACCTGGGGTCCCCAAGGAATTCCCTTAAAATTTAGGAACCCTCGCCTTCCACATTGCAGGGCATGAGGTCATTACCCTTCTGTCAAGATTCGTGAGGAATGCTGTATACCCCCAACAAGGAGACGCTCAAGGCCAAGTGCAAGATTTGGGATGCTCATCATTCCTAAAAGCTCACTAAAAAGATTGCGATTTCATCCTTTTCTAAGCATCATTCATATCCACAGCCATTTGCCCAGAGCTCAGTTTTAAAGTGACCCTGATCACTTGTATGCAATAACCGCTCACCAAAGAGCAAATATACATATATATGGCAGTGTGTGTCTAGAAATACCTTTGCTACCCTCTGGCTGCTGCAAATATTCAACCAATTGAATGGGTAAACTACCCGTTTCCCCAGTCGCATGCATTGGTTCCTCCATCTGGCTGGTAAGTACCTTGTAGCATTCGGTGGGGGTAGGTACTCCACAAACAAGAACTACAGAATACTTGCATCCGCAAGCAAGCAGAGAAGCAGCTGTGGCTCCCCCCCACCCCCAGCAAGGCATGCATTTACCCTCTTGTTTTTACAGGTGCAGAATGTTATTGGATACAAATGACCCTGTGCCGACAGTCACTTTTAGCAGCAGCCATTTTAGTATTTCTAGAGGCTATTTTAAAGGCAGCCCAATGTAAAGGGGAAACAAGATCCCTGTTCATCAGCAACCCTACATATGCGTAGTTCTGCACCACTCTAACCTGGGACCAGAAGATAACAGATCACTGGCTAACAATTTCTTAAACTGCACAATAACCTTCTGTCCTACTGTAGATCTAGGATTCCTGCCAAGGCATTTCCACTACATACCAATGCAGCTGTCTGGATCTGCACACAAGCAGTGACTAACTAGGGATTACGTTTAGTGTCTGTAGAAGATTTAGACAGATTAAAAAGATTATGGTTTTAAATTGACTCGACTACACTTGTAAACTGAATGACCAAAATCCGCAACATCAGTTTCCACAAATTAGAAGACTTTTACGAAAATACAAAAATAGGCTTGATTAAACATGAACCTGTGATTCGTTTCTTATGTGTGTATTGTAATCTTCAATAAAGAGCAATTTGTTTTGTAAAAAAAAAAAAAAAAAAAAAAAACCCCACATGAACCTGTGAGTATGGGAGCTGCCCCTACCACACTACTGCAAACCAACTAAGTGCCTCCCATGGTTTCTAGATGCACCCATGTAAAACCCTGCTGGGGTGGAAGTGACCACACCTGCAATGCAATTCAGGCTGTATCTCCTTTCTGGAATGACAGACATTGCACAAGACTGCTTGGGCCTTGAGACTCAGTTCTCTAAAGGCAGAGGGACGCCTGTTCTACAGCACATAAGATTAGCACACTATTTTTCTTAGGCTTCATGCACACAAGACGTTAAAAAAAAGTCTTAAAAACGTCAGTAGCTTATCAGTGATTTTTTCCATTTTGACCAGTGTTATATTACCTGCGTTTTTGTTTCTCAATTGATCCAAAACATCCAAAAATGTTGGATGTATGGATCGACGTTTAGCCGCGTTTTAGGCCTCATGCACACAGGACGCTTTTTGACTGTTCTACAGCAGACGTTTTTTCTAGTCAAACCCTCCATTATGTTATCCTATCTGTTCATGCACACACAGGCTGTTAACGGTTTTTAGCAGTGACATTTTTGAGCTGTAAAAAAAAAAAAAAAAACCTAAGACCAGAGGGTTCGAAGACGTTTTTCAGCTGTAAAAATGGTCAAATGCTTAACAAACAAAACGTCGGGCCCAAGAAAAAAAAAAAAATCTGCGTTTTTCGGTGTTATGCATCGGCGTTAGTGAGAGTCGACGTCAATAGGCTTTTTTTAAAAAATATCATCCCTCTGCTATTTTCAACCTAGAAACGTTGGCGTCAAAAACGCTGGTACGGCGTTAGTTGGCATTGGTGAGCGTTTTGCGGTGTCAGCGTCAATAAACGCCAAAACGTTACAGCCTCAGAATGCGCTGGTTGTGGGTTCTAGTTTCAGCACATTAACGCCGACGCCATCTACAGCTCAAAAACGTCGGCGTTTTTATGAGGCCATTGACTAACATGGAGAGCTGCAAAAAAACGCCGCCGTCAAAAAACGTCCGTGTGTATGAGTCTTAACAGCTGAACAACGTCTCAGAACCCGCTGGTCTTAGGTTTTTTTTACAGCTCAAAAACATCACTGCTAAAAACAGCTGATAACAGCCTATGTGTGCATGACCACATTGGATAACATGGAGGGTTTATTGACTGTAGAAAAAAAAATGTCTGCAGCTAACAGCTGCTATAAACAGTCAAAAAACGTCCTGTGTGCATGAGGCCTAGGACCTTCCCCTCGTTCACTAGAAATAACAGCATGCAACTCTATGCAGATTTCAAATCTCTATTGTACATTGTGGGACACAGCCAACATATTACTCCTTACTCAAAGGGGTTGTGTGCCACCTACAGGTGATCGGCCAATGGCAAAAAAAAAAAAAAAAAGACAGGAAGTAAACCCCTATAAATCTCCCTTTATAGGAGGAAGTTCCCAGTTTTTTCACCAGTGTCTGAAGATGGTCACTGAAGCACAGTAATGCACAAGCTCTACCACATGCTCAAATGGTTCCAGTACAGATCAAGGAGGTTCGTATTATCTGGATCCATTCTTAAACTACTATGGAAGAAGCCTGGAGGCGGAGACTGCTTTCAATGCGACAGTTTGGCACTGGAGACGGCGTATACTGAACTCTGAGCAGTAGTAACTGACCAAGGGGTTTTCTGGTAGGGTGCTACACAGGTCTAGGGCAGTGGACCCTAAGAAGAGGGATTAAGTCCCTGAAAGTCTAGTTCGAGATTGTCCTTCATGATGGCTGAAGATTGGATCTTGTTTTTTCCAAGACAGATCTTGCCGCAAGATTGGCAAATATCTGTAGCCATTATTGGCATCAGTTTGCTGCCATTTTGGGTATCCTTCCCTTTCCAAAAGGGAGATGACTTCATCTTCCCTTAGAGAAAATGGCATGTGTGAGAAGAACATTGAGAAAAAAAGAAAAAAGGTATGCAAAGAATATAAGAGCCTGCAATTACCTCTAAGTATCTTTGTAGATTGTCATCACTGAACATTTTTGTTGTAATTTTTAAGGTGAAGTTCCTCTTTAAACCCATTGTTTTTAATGTGAACTGTTCAGACCAGGTCAATTCAGCTTGTTGCAGGCTGGTAAGTGAGCTACTAATTTGTGTTGGCTTTTTGACATGTGCTGCCCTTCCATGTGCTCCTACCTGCAAAGACTAGTTATAGGTTGCAGTGGTTGCAGTTTGTTTACAGGGTGGATAAAAATCAATGATTTTTTTATCTAAAATCAGATTTTAATAAAATGCTTTTGGAGTAAAATTCTATCCAAAGAGCGTTTTCTATTTAAGATCGATTAATAAACAATAAAATGTATAATCCGCACACCAAAAATGTCCTTCTAAACAGCAGCTAGCATAATTTGTCCGTATTCAGCACTAAAATCAGTTCATGGATAGGTTGCAGAAAGATGAATCCCAGCACCAACATCAGTGTGAACAGGAAACACACTACACCACCATGCCAAGCAAGTCTCCTTACCAGATCCAGATGAAATGTGAGCGTAAAATCAATTCCTCCATCCACCAGGACTCAGAAGCACCATAATTCAAGTATTATAGTAGATCAGCCAAATGGAATCAACAGGGCATATCACTCGAGCCTTACTCCTGGCACTCCATCACATACCACCATAAAGAATGAAGGAAATACCACATAATGAAGCCCGTAAGGCAGTGGTTCTCAACTCCAGTCCTCAGGACCCCCTAACAGGCCAGGTTTGCAGGATAACTGAAATACGTCACAGGTGATATAATTAGCTGCTCAGTGATTGCAGTATTCTAGTCTGCATCTCCCCAAGGTAATACTTAAAATCTGGCCAGTTGGTGGGTCCTGAGGACCGGAGTTGAGAACCACTGCCGTAAGGTATCCAACAAGCTTCAATGAAAATCTACTTACAGAACAAAGAAAACAGGCCTGATATAAAATATCTTTCGTACTCCATGGTTCCCGAGCGTGCTCGAGTGATGTAATCCCGTCTGACGCGTTTCATCCAATAGGATATCGTCATAGGCGTGGCCATGCACTTCAAGCACGCTATTATATACTGAATCCAAATCACCGGAAGTACCAAATGGAACGCATGGGATCGCCACCGATGCGCTCCAAAGGCAGGAAACAGTAAGAGTAAACCTGCCAGTGGTACGTGCGACCTCACTACTCCCGGAAACGGCTGTCGGAACCCATGACGTCACCGCCGATGCGCTTCAACTACAAGAATCAAGAGATAATATTGCACACTAAGATGCACGGACTCAAAAACATCAAACAACCAAGGGGGACACCATTAATACATACTGCAGGGTCCTACTTTAATCAAATTATAACTTATTAATTATTGAACCCAATATCAAAAAGGCAAAAAATAATAATAATGAAAATATGTATTTAAAAAGTCAATATAAAAAAAAATATTTAAAATTTCAAACAAAGCCAATTCCACCTAGTGGTTATATTGCTGACATCTTAAAACCAGTATATGATGATATAATAAATAATGCCAAACCCAGACCAGAACAAATCAACCGTTATAAAAACAATGTCCCAGTCTATGTTCAGCCCAAAAGGAACAAAGCTTTTTTAGGTCAAAAATCCAGTGGGTCTCCATCTGTGATATTTCCATTCTCACAAAACTCCCCCTCCAATGAGGGGTGAGTCGGTCTATAGCAACAAACATAGCCCCAGCCGGATCCTGTTGTAGCATTCCAAATAATGTCTCGATACAGAATGCTTCGGGAAACCTTTTTGGCCACATGCCCACTTACCCTGACATTCATGGCTCTAACAGAACATCCAACATACTGTAGGCCACAAGGGCAAAGGAGCATGTAGAACCGCTTTTTGAGATGTGCAAGTGATAAAGGTTTTTATATCATAATTCTTGTAACAGCCAAACTAAAAATTGACAGACCTTTATATCCTGAAGCTTATTCAGCTTGCAAATCCCACAAATCCAGCAGGGGTAATAACCCTACATTAATAATTCAGCATGAAATGGAGCTTAGTTATGAAGCATGAGGCTGTATATTTTGTAAGGTTTACATTTTTGGTAAACTCATTCATTGAATCCAAGCTCTGCAAGCAGAGATAACATGCACTGTATTGATGCATTCACACAATTTCACAGTAACCATGAGATAAAAAAAGTTCAGGAATATTCCTTTATATAATTGTTTTGCAAATCTATGTACACTACAAACTGTATGGTTGAATCGGTTCCAATATCGCTGTTTTACTAACCAGACAGCTTATTATTCTAAATAAGAAACCTTCATTCCAACTACCAGTAAGAATAAGGCCCCATACACAGAGGCATATTTTAAAAAAATAAGCTGAACGTTGGGCCCGACCTCAGGGAAAAGTGGGCGTCAAAAAACGCGATTTCGTCTGCGTTTAGCAACGGTGTTAATGCGTGTTAGTGAGCGTCAATGTCAATAGGCAGTTTGTTGAAAAAAAACAATCCTCTGCTATTGGTTAACATCGCTACGGTGTTAACGCACATTAGTGAGCGTTTTGCCGGCTTAGCTTCAAAAAGGCCAAAACGCTACAGCCTCAAAAACGCCATGGGTCCTACTTTCAGCTCACTAACGCCATCTACAGCTCAAAAACGTCGGCATTTTTATGGGGCCATTGAGCGTGGAGAGCTGAAAAAATGCTAAAAATGTGGCAGTCAAAAACGTCAGTGTGTATGAGGCCTTAGTGCTTACATTTAAAGACCACCTGTCATTACAGATCCATCACGGCAGCACCTGTTAGCGGGCATCCACTCACCTGCTGCAGCCACGTCCCTCACCTTGTGTCACTGCCACATCACCAGTTGCCATGCACTGTCGGTGAGTCAACAGCAGGTCATAGGAACCAATTTTGTTTAGTTTTGAATAGCATAGAAAGAGCTAAAGCAAAATGTCAACATTTCTGCACACACACATTTTCCAATGTTTTACCCTTCAAGCAGACTGCAGTTCTAGAAAGAGAACTCTTGATGTGCCATAAATTTAGAGCACTCATTCCTCCCTCTTTGGTATGACATCACAATGGAGGGAATTAACGAAAACCGGGGCAAAAGAAATATGGAGTCGTCGTGCACAGTAACCAATCAGCTTCTACGATCAGCTTGCTTGGTTACGCTTTAAAAAACGAAAGTCAGAAGCTGCTTGGTTGCCATGCACAGTTGCTCCTCTTAGTAAATTCCCTTTATTTTTGGCTCTGAACTCCTAAATGTGTGTTGTCAGCCCTGCCTACTTTATTTCTGATGGAATACAAAGTACACAGCCATGACCTCACCTCCCCTCTTGGCCCTCAGTTTGGAAAACACTGCTCTTGGTCATATTTATTATGCCTTGCACACCTCCCACTTTAAAGCCTTACAACCTAGCTGACCTTTGAGCCTTCTACTGAAGAGATAATTTCTCAAAACATCAAGAAAGAAAGAAAACTTAAAGTGATTGTAAAATCAGAAGTTTTTTTTTTATCTTAATGCATTAAGATAAAAAGCCTCATCTCCTGACCGAGTCAATTATGTCTCAAGGCAGTACACCCTGCAGGAGTTATCCCTACTCCGCATAGATCTCACTAAAAAGTCTAGGCTGGATAGTACACAAAGGGTGTTTGAGTTTGGGGACAAAAATGGCAGACTGCTAGCCTGGCTGGCTAAGGGACAATACTTTACCAAGAGTTCTATTCTTCTAGGGCGCTTTATAAAACACTGCCTAGCTGACTAATTAGCTGGACCAGATTACATTCCCCACACCAGCCTTAGAGAAATGTAGGGATTTAGACAAAGATATCTCCCTTGAGGAAGTGCAGAAGGCGATGGGATACATGCAGTCAGGGAAAGCTCATCGTCCACATGGAGTTCCAATTGAGTTTTGTTTATCAGGAATTGTTGGCTCCTAGGTTTACCTCCCTTTTAGCTCAGTTTTCCTCCCTGGACTCCCTCCCGGACTCCATGTCTGAGGCGATAGCGGTGCCCAAACCGGGTAAGGACCCTGAGGATTGTGCCTTTTATAGGCCAACCTCTGATTAATGCAGGCGCCAGATTATCGGCAAAAATACTGGCCCTTCGTCTTGCTAAGGTGATGGAGGAGCTCATTCATGTGGATCAGATGGGGTTCATGCCTCGGTAGGGCACAGATGTTAATATACGTCTGCTGTTTCTCAATTTAGCCACCTCCCATAGTAACGGGGGAATG
Source organism: Glandirana rugosa (assembly GCA_018402905.1). Classification (NCBI taxonomy): domain Eukaryota; kingdom Metazoa; phylum Chordata; class Amphibia; order Anura; family Ranidae; genus Glandirana; species Glandirana rugosa. Next base: position 156,711 of record BLSH010411844.1, read on the forward strand.
AGAGTCATTACGTTGCTGGATGCAGAGAAAGCTTTTGACTCTGTTGAATAGGAATACCTATGGGAAGTTTTGAGGAGGTTCGGCATTAGTCCTAGGTTTCTGCACTGGCTGGGCATGCTGTACAAATCCCCTAGAGCACTTCTTACTTCTCCAGAGAGAGACACGTCAGGGAAGCCCTCTGTCGCCTAGCCTATTTGCACTGGCCCTGGAACCGTTGGAAATTCTAGTTTGAGAGCCCTGGTGCACACTAAGGGACTGCATTTTGGCCCTCTGGGAGGAGAAAAGATTGCTTTATGCGGACAACACGCTGTTGTACCTACATGCCGCAGACGCTTCCTTACGTGCAGCACTTGAGGCCTTCAATGAGTTTGGGCATTTCTCAGGGATACGCATTAACTGGACCAAGTCAGTGCCATTTCCTATAGATCCCCAGGCTCGGGTGTTTGTGGCCCAGACCCCCTTGCTCTGGGTGGAATTTAAATATTTGGGGGTTACGGTTGCGCGAGATCTACTGTCTTTCCCACGTCAATCTTCAGCCTATAGTTGTGCGACTTAAGGACCATTGTTCCAGATGGGCTAATTTGCCACTCAACCTCCTGGGTCGCATAAATATATTGAAGATGGTTTATCTACCTAAAATTAACTATGTATTTAGGAACTGCCAAGTGTGGATTCCTTCCTCTTTAACCACCTCCCACCCGACCACTGTACATATATCGCGTGGGAGCTTCCCCGTTCTGACAGGACATGTATACACGTCCTGCAGAACGGGAGCTCGCAGCGCAGCCACGCGGCGCGCTGCGGCTGGATCCTGTGACCATTATGATCACAGGATCCAGCTGAGCAGAGATCGGGATACGGGCGCAGTGACTGGCCCTCCCGATCATGTGACGGCTGTGTCCAATCACAGCCATCATATTGTAAACAGACGAACGTCTCTGTGACAGTTCTCCCCCCGCCGTGCTCAGTGAGAGCTCAGTGCGGGCGGGG
>BLSH010411844.1:184033-195628 GCA_018402905.1 Glandirana rugosa
CCCCCCCCCCCCCCACCCCAAAAAAAAAAAAAAAAAAAAAACCCAACCATCAGCATGCAGCTCTGCATGTTGATGCGAGATCAGCTTACATTCATTAAACATTTTTGCTGAGTACCTACAATAATGGTTGTCCCGCGTCCTGGCTGAGGGAGAAAATTTGTGACGTAACCTGGGCCATACATATGCATCAAGGAAAGGGTACGTCACCAGTCTGTTCCTTCACCCTCAAATGATCTGCACTATCACACGTTCCAAGAGGCAGACCTAGAGTTCCAGGCAGTGTTCCAGGAAGTAAAAAGGGAGATGGAATCATGAGCCCTTAATGAAAAAAGCCACTATTAGAAGAATGGTGAGAAAAAACAGGGCTAAAAGATTTCAAGAATAAAAAGCCAGCGTTTATCTAAGTATCGGTCTGTAGACTTCCATTATCTAAAGGTGCTTTTGTTGTAATTTTTAACATGAAATTGAAGTTCCTCTTTAAGTAGCTACTGAAGCACTCAATGAAATTTTACACTCCATAGAAGACCTCCTGGAAACATACAGTGCCATGTAAGCATTTTCCACCCACTGAAATTTCTTACATTTACATAGTGCTGACTGACAATCAAAATTTCACCAACTCAAACACAGGATACCAGACAGACAAGAAGCTGGTCTACTTGTGTTACTTTCAGCTAAAAAAAAAAAAAAAAATATAGATAAAACTGTGGAACTGAACATCTCAGCCTGCTTGGTTAGAAGTAGGGTTGCACCGATACCACTTTTTTTGCCACCGAGTACGAGTAACGATACTTTACCTCAGGTAGTTGCCGATACCAATTACCGATACCTACGGCAGCACCAGTGGCGTCCCCAGCTTTCCCTGGGTGCTGCAGTTCACTCCCAGGGAGTTCTGGGCCCGCTGGTCAGATTCCCATTGGCCTTGAATGTGGCCAATAAGATCGGGCCAAATTGAGGGAGAACCGCTTGGCTTGAGAAGGAGGGGGTGGAAATCCCCTGCAGCTGCAGCTCTGCCTGTGTCACTCCCTTCACATAGCCGGATTATGGAATATGTGGCGGTTGGCGACATTACTTCCGGGATTGGGAGCATTTTTGCAAGTACTGATACTAGTATCGATGCATCCCTAGTTAAGAGTGCAACATTTCAGGCCGGGATACCTAAAAAGACACCAGCTTCTTTTAATTTCTTGAGCAAATTCAGCAAACTCTAGCAAGAATTCTGCAGTACTATTTAATAAAGGACAAGTTAAAGCTTGTACTAAAAGCTTCTGAATGTCTTTGCATCAAAACAGAGCTCCATAGGTTGCCTTGGTGTGCTTCTGCAAATACAATTTCACAACAGAAAAACAAAAAGCATACCCTCCCAACCATCCAAGATTTCATAGAAATCCCAGTGTTCCTTAGATTCAAGCTAAATCCCGAAGCTCAGGCCGAAAATGAGTTACATCGCTGGACTCCACTAACCCCCTGCAGTGCAGGCGACTCTCCCCCTCTCACTCCCTCTGGCTGCACTGCAAGGGGAACTGTTCCAATACCTGCATCCAGCGAGCCCTTCCCCACCGCTCCAATTACCAACCCATTTCCCTTACCCGCTGCTCCAATCTCCATGCTTAACCCCCCGCAGCACTGGCTTCTCTTCCTCTCACTGGCTGTAACGGCTCCAGGGAGTGTCACACAGGAGGGATCGTCCCAGTTGTGCCATTCCCTCCCCTCCTTCCTGGCATCCCGATAACCCCCCACTTCATTTTTCCCCCACCCCCACAGCTCCCCCCTGTGTGAACACATAGGTGCAGCATTTGTCTTGCCCGTGTGCAAGAGGCCTTAAAAATTCATGTAACAAAAAGATTAAACTGTATTAACGCTTAACCTTCCTGGCGCGTATGGTTGCGGTAATCTTACAGGAGAAGGCAGCAATCTTTTTTTTATCTATCCCAGCCACATGGAATACCTTCAATTGCACAACGGTTCTTAACAAAATGTTGCAAAGCCTGCAGTTTTACACCAGTGTCTGAATGGATACATGGAACTCTGACTCAGCTTGGGTGACCCCATAGAGAGCAACTGGCTGAGGGGGCACTCGAAGGAGGGAGGGGCCAGGAGTAGCAAAGAGGAACCTGAAGAGGAGAACCCAGGCTGCTCTGTGCAAATCCAACAGGTTTGTTTTTTGTTTTTTTAAAAAGCGAGCCTTTACAATCACTTTAAAAAAACAAAAAAACAACAAAAAGACTCTATTATCCATCAGTTTTCGCTTTTGTGTTCAAGTGGAAGAAAAGGCTGGTGTTCAATGAATTCCCCACAATCACATGCAAGGCCATTGGTATGTGTACATTTTTTTTTAAATGTGTTTATACCTTTCTTGCCATTATAATGCATTGCCGTCACATGACAGCAATGCTTCTCCGTTAATATTGCTAGTGCAGCTGGTGGGCGTATTAACTCTTGTCAGAGTACTCTCATGAATGAGAACATATGACCTCAGATGGACAGGGGTGGGGCCATGCATTTTACATAAGTGTATAGAAAGGGTGGTTTTTCCATTGTTAACTGGAATTCCACTTTAAAGAGGTTGTAAAAGCGCAAGTTTTTTATTTTTATCTTCATGTGTTATATGTATGAAGGTAAAAAAACCTTCTGTTTGCAGCAGAAGCCCACTCCCCCATCTCAATCCAGCGATGTGCACAAGAGCCTCGGCCATTCTGGGACTCTCACTCATTGACAAAACTGTGCTACTGTCTATTAGAGCCAGTGAGCCACAGAGGAGAGAGCAGGGGCAGGGCCAACACACAACTGTATGTGTATGGACACAGCAGCGTCAGGAGTTAGCCTGCTCGGGTGTCCCCCATAGTAAATTGCTTGCTGTGGGGGTACTTGGCAAGGCAGCTCTGTGGAAAACCATTGCACAGAGAAGGTAAGTAAAATGCTTATTTTTAAAAGGGAAAAAAAAAGAAGTATATATATATATATATATATATATATATATATATATATATATATATATATACACACACACATACATATATATATATTTATATTTTACTAGTAATGTATTTAGAGTAGATACATTTCAAGAGTGATGTATGTATGTATGTATGTATGTATGTATGTATGTATGTATGTATGTATGTATGTATGTATGTATGTATGTATGTATGTATATATACACACACACATGCACACACACACACCTTGAACTTTATCTACTCCAAATACATTACTAGTAATGGTTTCAGATATACAGACAAATAGGATTATACAAAGATTAGCTTCTCCTGCTCTTCACTAATGTTTGAAAAAATGCAAACACCTGGTAACTGGGTAAATAGATTTTTCCTTCTACATAAGGCAGACGTTTGAAAAAAATTGACAGAAAACTTAATAGGGCACGATAGTGGCTAAATAGTTACCACCTGGCAGCACTGGGGTCATCAGTTTGAATCCCATCCACGACACTACGTGCCTGGAGTTTGCATGTTCTCCCTGTGCCTGCATGGGTTTCCTCTGGGTATTCCAGTTTCCTCCCACATTCCAAAGACATGCATGTAGATTAATTGGCCCTAGTATGTGTATGAATGCGAGTTAGGGACCTTAGATTGTAAGCTCCATGAAGGTAGGGACTGATGTGAATGAATGTACAATACTTATGTAAAGCACTGCATAAATTGTCAGCGCTATACAAGTACCTGTCATAAATAAACAGCGATGGCCAATATCCTTTGATCCATAAGAAAACCTCCATTGCCAGCAAGTAGATGTACATGTGCTTTGCTTCTATCGGTCACAGTTTATTCTTGAGGAGGGCACAGGCAGTACACAGAACATGGATACAGTCTGCCGAGCTGCTGTGTGTGACGATCGCTTCATTCATCATGAGTTGAGCAGAGTGAAATAAATGCGATGTTCCTGAAAACACCAGGTGATGGCCAGATTCTGCCTGACACCACTCATCCACTTCAAGAGCGCTTCAGGCACTGAATGGTGTGTGGACAGACAATACAAAAGAGACACCTGATCCTTCTTAATAGGTTTTTGTTTATTTCCTAAGTATTTAAATGAAACCTGTAATGACAGAAATATGTGGGCCTCCATTACAAACCACTTTGAAAGGTTTTAGCTGCCTGGCTGTCTCTTGATAAACCCAATTTGCATTCTTGTCCCAAGCCAAGCTGTTAAGCCATTAAATATGCAACGACAGCCAGGCAATTAGCATTTATAAAAGCAGGAGCAGCAACAGCCTTCAAAAAAATTATTGGTGCTTTTTTTTTTTGCAAAAAAGGACTCCATGCTCTTTCAATTGCCAAGCAGAATTGTTATTCCTTTTACTTATGGGGGGCCAGAGCAATGACCGTATTGTTAAAGTTTAGAGTTTTCGGTAGGAGCAGTGAATGGTAAATACCCATGCACTTATTTTTGCTTTCTGTGTAGTGTGGGGGAGATTTCACTTTAATTCCTGTCCTGAATATGCAAGAGGAAGAGAAAGGAAATTTCTCCAAAGTGAGGGGGAAGGCTCTTAAAAAGTCATCACAAAAAAAGGTTTAGCCAATGGAAGATTGCTAGGGTTCCCCAACTTTATATTCTGGTGACAGCTGTAAAATTTTGCATTTCTTATCACTTTTCCATCTCCCGTCATTCCCGGGTTGGGGCCGAGACTTCCGGTCTCATACCCGGAACATAGCCCATCACAGCGGTGCTCAACCTTTCAGAGAAAGCGATGTATTCTATTGAGGACTACAAAGCTTCCTCTGATTGGCTGAGTCAGAGAGGTGGGCTTACGATGTAACAACCTCAGCCAGAGGAAGCTTTGTATACATTGCTAGACCACATCACTTTCTCTGAAATGACTGAGCGCCGCTCAGATAGGAGTATTTTGTTCCAAGTATCAGACAGAAAGTCTTGGCTTGAACCCAGAACCAGGGTGGATAAGGGGGGAAAAAAGGGATTTTATTATAACTTACCGTAAAATTCTTTTCTCTGAGTTCACTGACAGACGCAGCTCTTCTTAAATGACACGTGGGTTTTATGTCGTCCTATCAGGAGTGACTAGGCAAAACAGATGCAAAAGCATCAGGGATAGGCTGGCCCCTCCTATGGGGGCCGTCCTCACCTGAGCCTATAAAACCCCCTGCTGGCCAATAGTATTCAGTTTGTCACAAGCAGTGCAACAAAAAACCAGAGGGGTGGGAGCTGCGTCTGTCAGTGAACTCAGAGAAAAGGATTTTACGGTAAGTTATAATAAAATCCCTTTTTCTCTTACGTTCACTGACAGACGCAGCTCTTCTTAAATGACACGTGGGGACGTCCCAAAGCAGTGCCAAAAACTAGAGGGGTGGGCAAACAACAAACAACAACTGTACCCAACAGAACCCTCTCAGGGAGCGCCAGACGCACTCACACCGCTGCTCGCAAAACTTTGCGGCCAAAAGCAGCATCCGCAGATGCCGACACATCAACTTTGTAAAACTTAGTAAACGTGTGCACTGAGGCCCAAGTGGCCGCTTTGCACACCTGAGACACCGAAGCCTGGTGCCTGAACGCCCAGGAGGTACTGACTGACCTGGTGGAATGAGCCGTGACCGGAAAAGGGGGAACCTTGCCCCGAAGCTCATACGCATGGGTCACGGTCTGTCTAAGCAAACGGGAAATTGTAGCCGATGAGGCTGCCGAACCCTTTTTGGAGCCCCTGGGTAACACAAACAACGAGTCAGACTTCCGAAAAGAAGCTGTAGCACTCAAATAAACCCGCAGGGCCCTCACCACATCCAAAGAGTGTAACTCAAATTCCTTAGGATGTTTTGGGTGAGGACATAATGAAGGAAGGACAATATCCTCATTCAAATGAAAAAAAAGAGACCACCTTCGGAAGGAAAGAAGGTGGAAGTCGCAACACCGCCTTGTCATTATGAAGAATCAAGTACGGGGACTTGCAAGATAAGGCAGCCAATTCTGACACCCGTCGTGCGGATGTGACAGCCACTAAGAAGGCAACCTTCTGCGACAAAGGGGACAAGGGAATGTCCCTAATCTTCTCATACGGTGGTTTCTGTAAAACAGAGAGCACCAGTTCCAAATCCCACGGCGCCAGAGGCGGCCGAAACTGGGGAGACACATGACGTACACCCTGTACAAATGTGCGGATCAGCGAATGGGAAGCCAAAGGTCTCTGCAGCTGCCGCGGAACTTCTCATCCCTCCTTGATGGTTCACATACGCCACAGCTGTGGCATTGTCCGACTGAACCTGGACAGGGAGGCCATGCAGCCTTGACGACCAACGGGACAAGCAAAGCCTGATCGCTCTCAGTTCCAACACATTTATCGGAAGTCGAGCTTCCTGAGCTGACCAACGGCCCTGAGCAGACAAATGACCCAACACCCCTCCCCAGCCCGTCAGGCTGGCATCCGTCGTTACAATCGACCAGTTGAGGGGAAGAAAAGACTTTCCCAGAGTCAGTGCTGGAGCCACCAAGTCAGTGATCCACTGGTCCGGTGGTCCAAACGGATCAGCCTGTCCAGAGAAAAGGGAGATTTGTCCCACCTTGACAGAATCGCCTTCTGCAGGAGCAGAGTGTGACTCTGGGCGTAAGGTATCGCCTCGAAGGACGAAACCATGAGTCCCAACACCCGCATGCAGAACCTTAGGGAGGACCTCCGGCGCGACAGTAGGGTCCGAACCGCCGCTTGCAGCCCCAACAGCTTGTTGGGAGGCAAGAACACCTTCGCCTGCACCGTGTCTAGAATCAGACCAAGGTACTCCAGGCGACACGAGGGGGCTAGCGAGGACTTTTGCAGGTTGATGAGCCAACCAAATTCCCTTAGTGTAGAGGCCATGATTCTCACGTCCTACTCCAAGGACACTGCCGACTCCGCCCTCAAGAGCAAGTCGTCTCTGTCTTAGCAGTGCTAGGACTGGTGCCAACACCTTGGTGAACACCCTGGGAGACGAGGCCAGACCGAAAGGTAGGGCCACAAACTGGTAATGCAGGTCTCCCACTGTGAAGCGCAGAAAACGCTGCTGTTTTTGACAGATTGGAATGTGCTTTGACAAAGCAATTCAGAGCTTTGAGGTCCAGAATCGGCCTGACCCCGCTCTTTTTGGGCACCACAAAGAGGTTTGAGTAAAAACCGCAGAACCTCTCCTCCAGTGGAACTGGCGCCACTACGCCCATGTCCGCAAGGGACTGGACCGCGCCTAACAGCTCCTTCAGACGCCCCTGCGGGAGTCTTAGGTTTGAGGGAAAGAACCTGTCTGGGGGCAGAGCTTTGAACTCTATCCGGTAGACACCATATCCAGGACCCACCGATCGGAGATGTGAGCTGTCCAGCAGTCCGCAAACTCCAATAACCAGCCCCCCACCCGAGAGATGGGCGGGGGCAACCCGTCACGCTGAGGAGGGCTTATCCTCCACTTTACCGGGTTTCCGATGCCAGGTTCTCTTACCAGACCCAGCCGGGGCCTTACTGGACTTGGAACCCGCCCCGGCTGTGGCACGAAAAAACTTTCTGCCCAGAAAAAGAGGGGCCCTGTCGCCGGCAAAAGTCCCGCCGTTTGGGTTCCGGAAGAAAGAGACTCTTCTCCCCCCCCCCCCCCCGTGAAATCCTTAAATGATTTTGTCCAGCTGTGGTCCAAACAAACGACCCCCCTGGAAGGGAAGGGCAGTGAGGAGTTTCTTAGACACCTGATCACCCGACCAAGACCTCAGCCACAACACCCGCCTGATGATTATAGCAAAGGCTGAAATTTTTGACAGCATGGGCATGATGTCCAGCAGGGAGTCACACAGATAATGGAGGCCTTTCACCACGTGTTGCACCTTATGTAACTCATTCCTCGCACAATTGCAATGCCAATTCGCCGCGTCCTTAAAAGAGGGCGAACCCTCCACAGGAAGGGTGGTAACCTTATTTAGACGGGCCACCAGTGGGTCCACCGAAGGGGAAGCCCACCACTTAAGGAAAGCATCCTCAAAAGGGATAGCGCACTGCAAAACGCTTAGGCAAAGTGAAGGAATTTTTGGGGGAACCCCATTGCTTAAAAACAGCCCATTCAAAAAAATTGATCATAGGGAAAAGCCCTAGGGGACTTAGGAGGCCTCATAGACCCACAGATATAAGTGGAAGTCTGCGCCTCCTCAGACTGAGCAAGGCACAGAGCCTGGCGAATGTCAGCAATTAGGGCCGCTACAATTGCCTTGTCACGCGCCATTGAGGCCCCCTGGTCCTCTTCAGTATCTGAGAGGACCAATTCGCCCTCAGAAAGTTCCACAGGGGTCCCCGTGACAACCGAGGCGACTTCATGATCAGAATTCCCACCTGAGGAGACATTGGGGGCCAAGCGCTTAGCGGGGGGCTCAGGGGCCGGAGCAGTAACCTTAGGAATGAATTCCACAAAAAGAGCCCGCAAGAGGTCCAAAGTGACCGCAGGGGCTTGTGCGGAGCGCTGCTCTGCTGGCTCCAAAACAGAGGGCGCTGCAGGGTCCATAGCCGCCGCGTCGCCGTCCCCAGACATAGGCCTTAATGGGACGCCCCCCACGTATCACCACCACCACCTAAGACCACCCAGGTAGCCTGGGAGGACAAGCCCACCTAAAACAACACCCCAAGGAGCAGGCCAAACCTGCTGCTTCTAGCCCTGTAGCCTGTCAGCGCTGTGAGAGAAAAAAGGCGCTCCTGGGGACAGTACCACACATGCAGCTGCCGCTTCTCTGAGGAGAAAGCGCGCGCAGTAACTCAGAGTGTAATACCAAAAACCGCCACCGGGGAGAAAATAGCGCTCGCTAAAATTAAAAACTGCCCCGGATGCCGCCCCCCCCCCCCCCCACGCCCTAAGGGCGGAGGAGGGGTCACTCACCCGTCCGACGGGCGTTGCGGGTAGCCACCCGAAGCAGACTTTCCCCCCTTGTCCCGGGAAGGATTGCTGCTGGCCAAGGCCACTGGAAAGGCAAAAGCCAGACACTGGGCACAAGTGGCAACAGCCACAGGCCGCCCGCACGGAACGGGCCCTGAGCGACGCTGCCCTGTCATTTTTAGGGTAGGTCGTCAGGAGGTGGCCGGGCAGGGAAAAGCTTTGGATTTGTGATATCCGCTCTATGCCAAGGCCGGCTACTTGATAGAAGTCCACCTTTCAGAGAGAAAATTTTCATGCAGAAAAAAAAAACGCAGGTCCGATAGGGGAACCCAGTCAACTCCTTTGCACTAGGCAAACAAAAACTGAATACTATTGGCCAGCAGGGGGTTATATAGGCTCAGGTGAGGACGGCCCCCATGGGAGGGGCCAGCCTATCCCTGATGCTTTTGCATCTGTTTTGCCTAGTCACTCCTGATAGGACGACATAAAATCCACGTGTCAATTAAGAAGAGCTGCGTCTGTCAGTGAATGTAAGAGAAAATAATAATTTATTTAAAAATCAGATTTTTTTGATCAAGTTTATTTTAATAAAACGCTTTTGGAATAAAAATCTAAATCGAAAGATAGTTTTCTATTTAGAATACATTAATGATTTAGTTTATTCAGCATGAAATGTAGCATGAGGCTTTAAATTATGCAATATTTACATTTTTGGTAAACTCAATCAACGAATCCAAGCTCTGCAAGCGGAGAACATGCACTGCATTGATACATTCACACAATTTCACAGTAACCATGAGATGAAACAGTTCAAAAATATTCCTTTATCCCATGGTTTTGCAAATCTATGTACACTACAAACTGTATGATTGATTCGGTTCGGATATCGCTGTTTCACTAACCTGACAGCTTATTATTCTAAATAGAATGTTTAATATTTGCAAACAAAATTAAGGTTTCCCAACTACCAGCAAGAATAAGTCCTTACATTTAAAGAGCACCTGTCATTTCAGATCCATCATGGCAACGCCTGTTAGCGGGTATCCTGCTGCTGCCACGGCCCTCACCTTGTTGCGTCACTGCCACATCACCAGCAGTCCCATTAAAGTGAATGGGACTGTCGGTGAGTCAACAGCGGGTCAAAGGAGGAGCCACTGTGGGACAGAAATGACAGTTGAGCTTTAAAAATTACAATTTAAATCAAGCCTTTTTACTAGCGACTCAAATCGGGATTTAAATAGACTTGATTTAAATAAAATCCACCCTGCCCTGAACACCGTGCGTTATGCTGTATGTAGCTGAGGCTACATACAGTATTGCACATGCAGCAGCCTCATAGGTTCATGAAGGCAATCTGCTTGCGCCAAGCTGGCACAAAAACGTAAAGAATATTAACCACTTAACCCCCATTGCCTTAAATAAGTGACGGCTACTTTGAGTGTCTGTATTAGGATATAGCCTGCAGCTGCAGGCTATATCCCAGTACCGGTGTTTAGAGCGGACGGTCGGCTATCCGGGGACACCGGCCGATCCGGCTCGGGAGCCGCTCGATAGTTATCCCCGGGGGCAGGAGGGGACACCCCCCCCCTCCCGCTGCACTTGTCCAGCCTCCCGTCCCACCAGGAGACCGGAGCTACGATCCAGCGCATCCACTGGCTCCAAGGAGACCTGAAGGAAGCCGGAATGGCTTTGATCGGGTCACCTTCGGAAAACTCCGGAAAGCGACATCACTTCTGGTTTACTCGGTAGCCAACAGAACCAGTTTTTAAAAAAAAATCACAGTATTCAGAATCACCATTTTTGGCGATCTGAATACTGTGAAGTGCAAAGGAGGTATCGCCGCGATCGCCAGTGTGAGCAATAATTCTAGCAAAAGACCTCCTCTGCACCTCTAACCTGGTAAGCGTTAAAATTTTTAAAAATGTCACTTAGAGATTTTTAAATACCGGAATTTATCGCCATTCCACGAGTGCGCGCAATTTTCAACCCTAACATGTATAGTATCTATTTACTCGGCGTAACATCCTCTCTTTCACAATATACAAAAAAATGGGCTAACTTTATTGTTGTCCTATTTAACTCAAAAATGAAATTTTCCCAAAAAAAAAAAAAAAAAAAAAAATTTTGCTCTTGAAAGACCCCGTGACAAAGTATTGCAATGTTCGCCATTTTATTCTCTAGGGTGTTTGAAAATAAATATATACACACACACACATATTATACTGTTTGGGGTTCTAAGTAATTTTCTAGCAAAAAAAAAAAAAAAATTGTTTTAACCAAGAAATATAAAAAGGGGCCGCGGTGGGCAAGTGGTTAAAAGAGTTCAGCTCCAGATGACCCGGCGTTCTATCTCCTACATGTTGTCCCGGTTTCCCCACAGACCTATAGGAAATCTGTGGTCCGCCACCTCCTAAACGCGGCTAAATCATGTATCCCCTCCCATTGGAAATCCCAGTTACCCCCGACACCACTTGAATGGTACCGTAGAGTAGCAGAAATCAGTAAACTAGAAGACCTAGTGACTGTAACGGAACAGCAAGAAAAATGGGCCAAAACCTGGGGTTTATGGAACCAATTTACTTTATCTGAAGAGGGGAAAACCCTTTTGGGGCTACCCTGAGGCCGTAGAGCCCCACTGCTTGACTATTCTGAGGGAAACAGTAAAACCCGTTCCTGCCCGGTTGGGGGGGGGGGGGGGGGGGGGGGGGGGGGGGGGGGGGGGGGGGGGGGGGGGGGGGGGGGGGGGGGGGGGGGG
>BLSH010411844.1:217869-233139 GCA_018402905.1 Glandirana rugosa
AACATGGGGACAAGGTGCTTTGGGGTGTTGAGGACATGCGGCCTGGTATGGTCCAGGAGGGGGTGCTCGCTCCCCCCCCCCCCTTGAATCCATACCAGATCAAAGGGTCTGGTATCGCAGGGGGGGCCAACATGCAAATATTTTTTCATTTTTTTCAGGGTGTTCCCCTTCAAGATCCTCTGCACACAAGTCGCAACCCAAGTCGGATCATCATGATCAGACTTCTGGTGTGACTTCTATTCAAATGAAATGGGCTCCCATAGGGAACCATTGATTTTGAACACAGACAGAAATGCGGCTAAAAGCTAGCGTGGAAAAAAAGCGCATTGACACCAATGCAAACGGTGATTAAAACCGCATTTTTAACACTGCTTTTTTCCTGGCGTCGGTACTAGCTTTTTTTTTTTTTTTTTTTTTTTAACGCCCATGTGTATGTAGCCTAAATGTTTCACGTGGACCAAGCTGGTCAAAAACAGCTTTTTCCTTGACCAATACATGCAGCCGCTGTCAGTTCTGTATAAAATGTACGCAACATCAGTTACAGACCGTACACAGCACTGTATTTCGGCAGTGGTACCATCCCTAAAACAAAATCAAGCCCGGCGCTGCCAAGCCACTCGAAGGAAGCCTTGTATTTTATGAATGAATACATGACTGACCAAATCAGAGATTGTGATGTCATCCACCTGCCACCACAGCCTGTCCAACATCACAGACAGTGTTTTAGGGCACCTAGAAAGATAGGGAAAAATACTACATGTACTTTGTCCCATCAGAAAACGAAAGTGTATACAAAAAAAAAAAAAAAAAAAAAAAAATTGTGATAACTTTTCAAATAGCGAATAGTAGTGATAATTTTCTTAATAGCATTACACCAACGCGTTTCTATTTCTTCATAAACAAAGCAGCCTACATTAATTTGCAGATTGGTAGAGACATCCTGGGAGGTGACAAGCTCACTAAAGTCTCGTACACACGCTCCGATTATCTGACATTTCTGACCTGGTCTTGGGAGCGTGAGTGATTGGAGGTATCCCCCCGTTTGGTATATGACGGTAGATCCCGTTGTTTAAGCCATGCAACCTATAATAATGACTGCTGTCTGATACTGCTGCCTACCTTGGATCACTATATGGAAACAGTGTAAGGCAGACTGAAAAACATTGTGCTCTATTGTGAAGTGGTGGGGAGGACTCTCTGGCATTTACCCTCCTTTCCTCTCGCTCCCATTGACTTGATGGAACTCCTTTTGGATCATTTACTATACAGCAAGGCTCTAGGTATCTGTCCTTGAGCTGTGATTTGACACATCTCCACATCATTTTCCCATTCATCATATGACTAAGAAATCCTCATCCCTTGAGCTCTGAAGGCAAAATCCTTTTGAGTACCGTTTTTGGACAAAGTAAGTTCAGATATATAAAATTGCATTCTGCTACACGCCCCTGACGAAAGGCTTGAACCTGAAACGCGTCGGGCTTTCTTCCTCTTTCGTAGGATGGCAGAATGCGGTTAAGGAACCTACACGCAGATGTGTGTGAGCCGGCTGCATTTGAACAATCCAATATGTTAACAGAATACGTTTATACACGAATTGATTTGTCATTTTTACAACATTTTTTGTCATTTTTATGCTTGTGAAAATAAATGTGGATTTGATACTTATGTAGAGGTGTTTTTGATGATCTTTGGTTCCCCCACCTTTAAAGTCCCACCCATAGGGGTTCTTCAATTGGTAACACGCTCCGATTATCGTACGGCCACACGTCCAACTTTTGTCCAAATCGGGCGTTGGCGGTTGTGTCTAGTGTACTGACGGTAGTCAAGTAATAGTCCAACAAAGACGAACGCAGTGACGTGTTACAAGAGTATAAAGAGGAAGTTTAGATGAATGTGATTTGTGAATTAGGAATGCAGGTTTACACAAACGGACACTTCCTAGATTCTGAACATGCGTGTTTGCACTTCCAACTTTTGTTGGCCAACTTCTATACAGACGAGCCAACAAATCGGCCAATGCCTTGTTGGCCAACAAAAGTTTTCTAGTCTTGTCAGCCAACTTCTGTTTAGACGACAATTAGAAATTCGGCTGTCTAATCGTGCGTACTAACGGTCGGATTATCGGCCAACAGGCTGTTGGACAACCGTTGTTGGCCAACAATAGGACCATGTGTACGGGCCTTAAAAGTGCAATTACTAAATCATCTCCTGGTCGATAAAAAATATTGGATTGCACTATAGGGGGGAAAAAAAAAATGTATCAGCCCTATTTTGTGAGTAAATTGTGCTGTATTTCTGCATTATGTAAAATGACCACAACAGCAAGCAGAATATTGTAGTATTAAAACAAAAATACTATAAATTACTTCACAGGCTATCACAAAATAAGAAAATCAGCCAAAAACCACACAACTAGAAGTACAGGCTGAGAATGAAAATGATGAAGACCACCTACTGTAGATCTAAATTTATAAGGGTCAGTTAAAATACATTGGAACAAGTCCAGGAAGGAAATGACAGCTTCCTGGTGATCCTCAATTGTAAAATAAGTTCTACAACTCTGTAAGGCAAAAACATTACCTAACCCACAACCACACATCACTGCTTTCAGCCACTTAACCACAATGACTGGATATACACTGAAGTCAAGCAGCAGATGAAAGAAAAAACTTTACGTGGTAAACAATTTCCTTAGAGTCTATGTAATGGTCATTAAAAGATCAGAATTAAATCGGGGCACTGCTTAGCTGTACAAGCCAAATCTCAGAACTCATTATTTGTGAAATCGCTATTAACAACTTCAATACTGACCACTTTCACCCCCTTCCTGCCCAGGCCAATTTTCAGATTTCAGAGCTGTCGCACCTTGAACAATTGCAAGGTCATGCATTGCTGTACCCAAATGAACTTTTTTTTGGAGACAGATAGAACTTTAAGTAGTAGTAAGTCACCATTGGGTTTTTCATTTTTTTATTTTTTTTTTTTAGTAAAGACTTTTTTATTTTTTTATTTTTTTGTTTAAAACAGCAAAAGATTTTTTTTTTTTTTTAACCTCTTCAGCCCCGGAAGGATTTCCAGCTTTAGGACCGGAGCCCTTTTTGCGATTCGGCACTGCGTCGCTGTAACTGAAAATTGCGCGGTCGTGCGACGTTGTACCCAAACGAAATTTGCTCACTAGGCTCGATCCCGCCGCCGCATAACGGCGATTTGCGCAATAGAGCCACTCTGTCGCCGTCAATTGCCGACCAGCGGTCGGCAAGCGGTTAAATCAAATTTATTTTCATAAAATGCTTTTGGAGTAAAAATCTATGTAAAGATAGTTTTCCATTCAAAATACAATAATTTTGTTTATTCAGCATGAAATGGAGCTTAATTATGTAGCATGAGGCTGTATATTCTGCAATATTTACATTTTTGGTAAACACATTCGATGAATGCAAACTGAGATAACATGCACTGCACTGATGCATTCATACAATTTCACAGTAACCATGAGATAAAACAAAGTTCAGGAATACTCCTTTATCTCATTGGTTTGCAAATCTATGTACACTACAAACTGTATGACTGAATCGGTTCTGATATCACTGTTTTACTAACCTGGCAGATTATTATTCTAAGTAGGAAATCTTCACATTGTTTGCAAATATTAGAGATTCTAACTACCAGTAAGAATAAGTACTTACATTTAAAGATCACCTGTCATTTCAATCATGGCAGCGCCCGTTAGCGGGCATCCACTCACCTGCTGCCGCCACATCCCTCACCTTGTTGCGTAACTGCCACATCACCAGCTGTCCCATTAAAGTGAATGGGACTGTCTGAGTCAACAGCGGGTCAGAGGAGGAGCCGCTGCGCTTTAAAAATTATGATTTAAAGCGAGTATTTAAATAAAGCCTTTTTACTAGTGATTTAAATCGCAATTTAAAAATAGACTTGATTTAAATCAAATCCACCCTGCCTGGTTGATCCCGTCTTCAGCCGCAGCACCCTTTTTCTCTGTGGCCCCACTGCAGTCTGTACTTTTATAGCTCAGCCGTTGCCACACCTACTGTGCATGCTCCGCTTTGACATCACCTCCGAGATATTAATTTCCTCTGTTTTAGCCAGAGTAAGCCTTAAAAGGAGTTGTAAAAGGCAGGTGTTTTTTTTATCTTAATGCTCCGTGTCTAAATGGATACACAGAGCTCTGACTCGGCTTGGGTGCCCCCATAGAAAGCTGTGGGCTGAGGGGGCACTCGATGGGAAGAGGGGCCAGGAGAGCAGAAAAGAGGATGACCCGGGCTGCTCTGTGCAAAACCAACTGCACAGAGGAAGTAGAACATGTTTGTAATTTTTTTTTTTTTTTTTTAAACGAGACTTTACAAATCACTGCCTTTCACTATGGCAGAGGTGGGGACAGGGCTATGTTGGAGCAGGTCCCATGTCCTATGATGTTGCCAAGCCCTCCCTCCAGGCCGCACAAAGTGGATTGGAACGGTCAGACATGGGATCTGATCTACCCAAAGGCATTGTTGGGTGGCCTACAGCTACCCTAGCTGGCTAGCAGTGGTTGTGCTGGTCTGTGTATCATAATACAACAGACTGGCATATCCAGCCAAGTCTGGCACTCCTGGATGTGAGGACTCTGCTGAGCACCCCAGATTTAAAGAGTTGCACCCTAAAGTGGACTTCCGCTTCTTTAATGGAAGGTGACACCCCCCCCCCCCAACATACCACAATTAGCTGGTCTTTTTTTGGGGGGGGGGGGTGACCAAGGACCCTGTTTTCGCAGGGTCCCAGGTCCACTTCCTCCCCTGGAGCCGCGGCTCAAGGAAGGAAGTCCACCCCCCCTCCCTCTCAGCGATCTTCTGGGACACATTACTGAACATACGCTGGCTAGTCACAAGGCGCAAGGTGAAGCCAAAGCCGGGTGCCCACACTCATGATGCCGGCGCCAGCGAGGGGGAAGGGGCAAAGAGCGAGCCCTCGGGCGACCGCATCGCTGGAGCGAGGGGACAGGCGAGTGTCCAATTATTAAAAAAATTCAGCAGCTACACTTTGTAGCAGCTGACTTTTACATAGGTGGAACTCCACTTTAAGGGGGATTCTAATGGATGTAAGGAGAGGATTTATTCATTTAAGTTGTTTTCATTCATTTAGAACTGATTAACTGCTAAAAGTTGCAAATCATACAATTTGGCCCTTGTACCAAAAAGTTTGACCCTTGTACTGAAAGTCATGGATGAAGGGGCACAGGGGACACTTTAGGACAGCAACATTGTCAGTCACTGTAAACAGTTACAGCAACAGTTTTCTTTTGTGATAAAGCTTTTAAATGAAGCTGATCATTAAAGGAAAGAAAGCCTAAAAAAGAAAAACCAGCTGTCACATCTAAGAATTGGTAAGCTGCAATATAATTAATGCTTGCTTTTGGGTTTAATACTGCTTTAAATATAATAAAATGGCTAATAAACTTGTCAGGTATTTGCCATCTGCCCTGCAGATTAAAAGCCCGCACGCACGGTCCGATGGTTGGTCAACGGTCGTCCAACAGCCTGTTGGCCGATAATCCGATCGTGTGTACGCACTATTCTACAATCATCGTCCAACTACTAGAAAACTTTTGTTGGCCAACAAGGAGTTGACCGATTGTTGACCCGTGTGCACAGAAGTTGACAGACCAAAAGCTGGACGTTCAAACAGACATGCTCGGAATCCAGGAAGTGTTCAGTTGTTTAACCTGTGTTGGTAATTTATAGATCACTTTTCACCTGAATTTCCATGTTATACGCTCGGAACACGTCACTACGTTCGGCTTTGTTGGCCGATTACTTGCTTCGTGTTAGTACACTAGACCAAACCGCCGGCGCCCAATTTGGGAAAAAGTTGGGCGTTCAGTTGACTAACCATCGACTTATGTGTACGAGGCCTTAGAATACTTCCTCCCTATACCAAGTATTAGATTTTCCCTCACTTTTTTTTTTTTTTTTTTAAATATGAAACAAAGTCCAACTCTGGCCAAAACAAGTATACGGGTTCTTCTTTGGGTGTCCATATCACAGCCTCAATGTGTATGCTTCCTTTTGGCTGTCCAGTGATGGGGCTCTCAGAATCAAGAAGAGAAGTGATGCCATTGCAAGAGCACTTTAGGGGGGTTGCATTTGAATTGGAGCATTTAATTAATGGTCCCTGCATCTAGAAACAGTGCTGGCAATGGAACAGTGTGGCAGACTTCAGTATACCTTGCTCGCTGTCTGTCATGCCGATCTAATAGTTTGAGTATCTGACCTAACAAGCAGCTAGTAAATCAGGTCTCTAATTTGCTTTCTTGCTCATTAGCAGCATCAAAAGGAAGGCAACAAGCATTTCTGGAAGGTGCGACCAGCAATGGCTGCCCAATATATCTCAGTACAGAATATTAAAGCAGGCCTTGCAGCAAAATGTTAGTACGTATAATTGCCTTACCCCTGGCTTCTGTACTACAAGGGACAATAACTAGCCAGATTCCAAAGGAAGCCATATATCCAAAATACTTAGAAGAATCCTGGGATTGGCGACATTCTGCATACCAGGCGATCTGCTGGAAAGATAACGAAGCCACCCTCACCTAGATGCTACAGGCAGAAGTTAGGGGTAGTGCAAATATATATATATATTTTTTAAACTAAAAGCTTCTATTAGTGATGGGGGGAGGGGACCACAAGATATAAGACAGACTGCATTTTTACTGCTTGCTTTACTAAGAAAGTGATTTGTTTTTTCTCTAGTTGAATCCACAATCAAAAGGATATTTTCTTTAGCTACAGCCAACAGCTTCCGATCAATTCCCATCACTGAGAGTACACTGGTAGATGAAAGCAAATTAATGGTTGGTGTTGTTGCATTTTTTCATTAGGCGGTTAAATGACGCATTTAGGGCTTGTTCACACCACATGCATTGCAGCTAGGCTGGCATCATTCTCGACCCCTACACAGACAGGGCAAAATATGTTGCTTTGGTGTGCAGCAGGCAAAAAAAAAAAAAAAAAAAAAAAAAACAGCACGCAATGCGGTGCTCAAACATTGATGCATCAGCAGGTGTCTCCCAGCACACACCGCCCCAAAACGGTGATTTAAATAAGCAATACATATGTGACCATCTAGAGACCATCTATGATGAAGTGAATATTAGGACTCATTCATCAACATACAATTTGAAGGGCCCTTTGTTTACATTCTGTCCTAGCAGTGAATGGTATTCAAGAAGCCCGTATTAGTGAATGGATACCATCAGCTGTACAGTCTCACCCGCACAGTCAAGTCTGACAGGTATGCATGCTGTGCCCCAGCGGATGAGCCCAAAAAGCCAATACATGTCCCTTCACTAATACAGGCTGCCAGCACTCAGCTGAACGCTAGGACAGAAAAGTAAAAGGTCACTTCAGGCTGTACAGGGCTAAGCCCCATGTGAATGAGCCTGTAATGGCCTATTTAAAAAAAGAGCAAATTCTTTAAAACAAAAGTTCTGTAAACAAACTAAACCCTGCAGAAAGAACATTAATTTTACAAATCCTGAAATGCACTATGTATCTGTATCTAGACATTTTCAAGAAGCGTTCTGCAGAGTCTCCAACATTACAGACACACCCAAGTGGACTTGAGAAATTCCAAAGGCTACTACTGGGACATCTGATGACTTCCAACTGTAAGAAGGGAGGGCGGGCAGTACAGCACGTCTCGATCATCCCTGGTCTGCTAATCTACTAGGACGGATGTTAGGCTAGGAAAGAACTGCAGGGAACAAGAGAAAAAGGTGCATTTATCTGTGACATTAAAAGCAGCAAACCACATTGCCTGGAGTGGCATTGCTCCATATACATAGATTATGCAAGGTTTAAATGGTAATGTTCTCTTACAGCCTATGTCCTAATAAAAATTTCACAATCTGTATTCTCATTTTTCCCTGGCATTTAAAAGGCAGTGAGGAGGCAATTTGTCGCCCAAGCTGGCCCCATAGATGGTGGATAGGTCCCCCCCCCCCCCAAACCTATCACCCAGCGGGCTGATCAAAAAAGAAATGAATGGATTCCCCTATCAACACAATCAAGGTGGATGGATAGAGGAATCTTACCCACTACTGTGCCATTGGGTGGATTTATTAAAACTTGAGTGTGCAAAATCTGGTGCAGCTCTGCATTGTAACCAATCGACGTCTAACTTCAGATCGTTCAATTAGGCTTTGACCAAAAGAAAAAAAAAAAAAAAAAGCCGAATAATTTCTATGCAGAGTTGCACCAGATTTTACACTCCCCAGTTTTATTGAATCAATCCCCCTGTGTATTCTGACAACAGGAACGCTCCACTGTCAGAATACACCGATAAGAGGCTGCAGACGGTGATCGAGAAGAGTTTAACAGAAGGCAATCGTTGAATTTGGTCCCTGCTGAACCAGTCTATGGCTGGCTTTACTCACATCTGAACGAGCTCAAAATGCAGAGATAGAATTAAAAAAAAAAAGTGTGTGTGTGTGTGTGTGTGTGTATATACCCATACATACACACACGATTTATATAGCAGTTTGCAACATGGGTATAAACTCAAGGTAACCTAGTTCCAGGAGTCTTTACTACTAAACAGAACATTTGAAGGCCTGATAACACAGGATGCCTCATACTGTACAGCACACAGGCAAACTGCATAGAAGAAAAAAAAAAATTCAGGGAAGGGATATTGAAAAGGTTTTTTTTTTTTTTTTTAACCACTAAACAGGTTATACTAACCTGCTCTGTGCAGTGGTTTTGCACAGAGCAGCCATGATCAGCTTCTTCTGGGCTTCCCCGCAAGCGCTCCTGGCTCCACCTCCGAGTGCCCCAATAGCAAGCGGCTAGAGTCAAGAAAGCCTCGGCTCTTGTGCACATCACTGAAATCAAGATTGGGCTCGGGTAATGGAACAAAAAGTCTGGAATTATTTTGTTTTTCAATAATCTTACAGACAGACAAGGTGTGTAGTACCCTCAAGCCATACTCACAGCAAAGAGGCTTTGATTAGTTCCCCTGGAGCAGCACCAAGCTTGTTCTACATTTCGGGCTCAGGTATGTATTTGGGGGGGGGGGGGGGGGGCTGTTCTTAGAAGCTGCGTGCAGAAGGTTTTTACCCTTCTGCCCTCCTTATAACAACTTTAAAGAGATTGGCACATGGAGAAAAATGCACCAATTTCTGTGCACATTGAATTAGTATTATATAAAATAAAAAACACACATAGTGTTGCATGACAGTATTGTGCTATATGTTCATGCACATCCACCTCTCCTCACTATCCACCCCTCTTCCCTACAATAATTTTCACCACTCTGGTGGTCTATTTTTTTTTTACAAATTTAACTTCCAGAGTTGTTAAAAGCGCTTGATTATTTTGGTGTAAGACATCACTGAATCGGTGGCATGTTACTTAACGTGACGCAGCTGGTGCAACAACGCATCAAGCTTATGCAACAGTATTGACGACAGTTCTATTTGATTAGCACCTTTTCACACTGATGCACTTCAAAACACGGTATAGTTTTTTTTTAAAAAATCATATCACTTTTTTGGTGCATTTTATGGTTGCCCAAGTCCCAGCATGCACCTGTGAAACATGAACTTGAATCAAAAAAAAAAAGGGCACAAAAATTCAACTGGTGCATTTCTAATGTGTTTTTGATTCATTTTCAATGGACTTTACCGGGAGGTGCATTTTTGGTAAAACTAAAAATCGTTATAAATCATTAGTCTATAAGAGCATGTCGGGGTATGGGAGGGTTTTGGTTTTCTTTTCCACCACTAATATACCCAAAAGCCCCCTTGTACAACCGCAACAAAACAATTATTTGCACAGGACTGCTGGTGCAGTGCACTGTATACAGATCCACTTCTGTAAAAGTGAACTTACCTTTAAAAGAATAATTTCACCATTTCACAATTAAACCAAAAAAGGTGAACCAACTCCAAATTTCCTGGTCACCCCTCCCAACCCAGTGCCGCCAGTGTACGGGGCACCATACACTGCCCCGGAGTAACCATCATTAGGCTTACAATGGCAAACGGTCATTGGTCAGAGCAATCACATGCCCGCACTGACCAATAAGAAGTGTATATGAGACTACTCCCCCCAGTAATGCACCCCAGAAGACAGCAGCGTTTCTCAATGGTCATCGACATCACACTGTGCCATCATGGGGAATACTCACTCAGGGGTCTTGTATTATGGTGAACAACCCGCTACATCCACAGCATGGCCACTATGTGTGGCGGGGTTCAGAGGGGTGGCCTGGTAATTGGGAGTTAGCTCACCTATTTAGTTTTCCTGAAAAGGTGAACAAACTTTAAATAGTTAATTTCTGCCTATGCAGATAAGGGGCGCCTGTAGGTGAAAATAAAAACTGTGCAGCTTTGACAGAAGCTGAGTTCCCTTTCTACAGACGTAGACCATTTACGTAGGAGGAGGAGAGAAAGAGCACTTGAGAGGGTTTAAATCAGAGAAAGCGCATACTCCTGAGATGGTGAAAGTGAACAGTAATAGCCGGGCTTCCCTTAGCAACATCCTAAGAGTTTTTCAGCCAGGCTAAATGAGGTAAATAGTCTATACCATGTATGTCAAAAACAAGTCCGTAAGCATAAGGGAGAATCTGGCCCACCAAGCCTTGTCATGTGGCCCTCCCAACAAGTCTGTAGCCAGCAGGGTGGATAAAAATAAATGATTAAAAAAAAAAAAAAAAAAAAAACAGATTTCATTTAAATCAGATTTTTTGGATTTTTATCAAATTTTAATAAAATGCTTTTGAAATAAAAAAAAATCTATCCAAAGATAGTTTTCTATTTAGGATATATTAATAATTTAGTTTATTCAGCAAGAAATTGAGCTTAGTTATGTAGCATGAGGCTGTATATTCTGCAAGATTTACATTTTTGGTAAACTCATTCAATGAGTCCAAGCTCTGCAAGCAGAGATAACATGCACTGCATTGATGCATTCACACAATTTCACAGTAACCGTGAGATAAAACAGTTCAGGAATATTCCTTTATCCCACTGTTTTGCAAATCTATGTACACTACAAACTGTATGATTGAATCGGTTCTGATATCGCTGTTTTACTAACCTGACAGCTTATTATTCTAAATAGGGAACCTTCATTTTGTTTGCAAATATTAAAGATTCTAACTACCAGCAAGAATAAGTCCTTACATTTAAAGAGCACCTGTCATTTCAGATCCATCATGGCAGCGCCTGTTAGAGGGCATCCACTCACCTGCTGCCGCCACGTCCCTCACCTTGTTGTGTCACTGCCGCAGCACCAGCCGTCCCATTAAAGTGAATGGGACTGTCGGTGAGTCAACAGCGGGTCAGAGGAGGAGCCGCTGTGGGTCAGAAATGACAGTTGCTCTTTAAAAATTGTGATTTAAAATCGAGTTGATTTAAATCAAACCTTTTTACTAGTCATTTAAATCAAATCCACCCTGGCAGCCGGATCATGGAATATATTCCGCCACCTCCAGCTTCCACCCCCTGCTCCCCACTGTCACCTGTAAATACAGAAAGTGCACCTCCGAACCCCATACACAGCACACCCCGGAACCCTGTACCCAATGCACTCCTGAATAATAGAGTAGATACATTTATATAGTCTAAGGCTAGGTTCACACTGCTGCGGTGCGGGAACCCTGCGAATTCACTGCGGGTTCCCGCATCGCAGGTCTCTGAGCGGCAGTTCACACTGCCATATGCGATCTCTGGGGAGTGTCAATACAATGTTAATGACACCCCCAAATGAGTACGCATATCGCACTGCGAACTGCAAACTCGCACAGGAATCGGATCGCATGGTGTGAACCACCATGCGATCCGATTCTGACCCTGCGAAAAAAAAGGGTCCTGTGCGAGTTTGCTCCGATTGCGATGCGAATTCAGCCATACAATCTCTATGGCTGATTTTGCATCGCACAGAGATCGCATATGGTTCACACTGCAGTGCGGTGCGAAATCATATGCGATCTCTGTGATCGGAGCAGTGTGAACCTAGCCTTATAGATGCAACTCGTCCTTTGAGGGCAACCATACTGATGCGGCCTGCAATGAAATGGAGTTGGACACCCCTGGCATACACCAGTAGTAAGGGCATTAGTCACCTTCGGTCAGAGTTGCACAGTTCATATTTATCTACAGACACCCCTTATCTGCATAGGCAGTGTATTAAAAATTAACCAACCTTTAAGCTCTCTACACACACACACACACACACACACACACACACACACACACACACACACCCCAATCTGATTACACAAATCTCCTTCAGATCTACCAACAAGTATGCAATGTAAAGGCCTGCCTGATTGGTTTCGTTTAGGTAGGTAATCCTATTACATAGCTCTGGTAAACCTAAAGTTGGTGTAAAGATTGTATGCATCTTCGGGCCGATTCACACCGGGATGACAGGCGTTCCTGAGAGGTGCATTCTGGAAATCCATTTCTGCTAAATACACTGAACCGTGGAAAATGCAGTGCTTGTGCTACTTTTGAAAGCTGCATAGTACTGTGGTACCATGTGATTTGGTGCGCGCTAATAAACTGCGTTTGTGATCTACATTCGGGGTGCCAATAACTATACACTGGCACCCGCATGGAGATTGCCAGGGTGGTGCATACACCTGCAGTGAGGGAAACACACCTTTCTAGGACTGTGTTGTGGGGTTAACCAGCCCTTAGGCTAGGTGTTTGTAGTGTGTGGGAATATTATACACACATACACTCACCGAACACTTTATAAAAAAGGTACACTTTGCTA
Organism: Glandirana rugosa; assembly: GCA_018402905.1. Taxonomy (NCBI): domain Eukaryota; kingdom Metazoa; phylum Chordata; class Amphibia; order Anura; family Ranidae; genus Glandirana; species Glandirana rugosa. The sequence goes on from BLSH010411844.1 coordinate 230,655, forward strand.
GTACTGGGTATGGGTTGGACCCCCTTTTGCCTTCAGAATTGCCTTAATTCTTCGCGGCATCGATTCTACAAAGGTGTTGGAAACATTCCTCAGAGATTTTGGTCCATATTGATATGATAGCATCACACAGTTGCTGCAGATTTGTCGGCTGCACATCCATGGTGTGAATCTCCCATTCCACCACATACCAAAGGTGCTCCATTGGATGAGATCTGGTGACTGTGGAGGCCATTGGAGTACAGTGACCTTATTATGTTCAATAAACCAGTAGTGAGATGATCTGAGCTTTGTGACATGGTGCATTATCCTGCTAGAAGGAGCCATCAGAAGATGGGGACACTGTAGTCATAAAGGGATGGGCATGGTCAGCAACAATACTCAGGTAGGCCGTGGTGTTAAGCGATACTAAATTAGTACTAAGGGTCCCAAAGTGTGCCAAGAAAATATCCCCCACACCATTACACCACCAGCCTGAACCATAGATACAAGGCAGGATGGATCCATGCTTTCATGTTGTTTACACCAAATTCTGACCCCATCATCTGAATGTCGCAGCTGAACTCGGGTCTCAGACCAGACAAGGTTTTTCCAATTTTCTTTTCTCCAATTTTGGTGAGCCTGTGCAAATTGTAGCCTCCTCGGTTTCCTGTTCTAAGCTGACAGGAGTGGCACCCGGTGTGGTCCTCTGCTGCTGTAGTTCATCTGCATCAAGGTTTGATGTGTTGTGCATTCACAGATGGTATTCTGCATACCTTGGGTGTAACGAGTGGTTATTTGAGTTACTGTTGCCTTTCCATCATCAGGAAGCAATCTGCCCATTGTCCTCTGACATCAACAAGGCATTTTCATCCACACAACTTCCCGCTCACTGGATATTTTCTCTTTTCCAGAGCATTCTCTGTAAACTCTAGAGATGGTTGTGTGTGAAAATCCCAGTAGATCAGCAGTGTTCAAAATACTCAGACCAGCCCGTCTGACGCCAACAACCATTCCACATTCAAAGGTGCTTAATTCCCCTTTCTTCTCCATTCTGATACTGGGTTTGAACTTAAGCAAGTCGTCTTCGCCACATCTAGATGCCTAAACGCATTGAAATGCTGCCATGTGATTAGCAATTTGTGTTACCAAGCAATTGAACAGGTATACCTAATAAAGTGGCCGGTGAGAGTGTGTATGTATGTATGTAGATGTGTGTGTGTGTATGCGCATGTCACAGGTACATCATTTAATTAAATAGGCTGCTGTAAATAAATAGCAATGTGTTTCCATGCAGGTTGGGACCCCGCACATAAGTGAACCCAGACCTGAGCTGGCCATACACCATAAAATCAGATTGTCCAATCCCCACGCTCAGCTGGGTAGTGGAATGGTGTGATAGGAAGTGACGGGATGGATTGGGTGTATGGCGAATGGTCACCTATAGACTCCATAGAAGAGATGGATTGGGTGAATGGCCACCTATAGACTCCATAGAAGTGATGGGATGGATTGGGTATGTGGTGTGTGGTCACCTATAGACTCCATAGAAGTGATGGGATGGATTAGGTATGTGGTCACCTATAGACTCCATAGAAGTGATGGGAAGGATTGGGTGTGTGGTCACCTATAGACTCCATAGAAGTGATGGGATGGATTAGGTATGTGGTGTGTGGTCACCTATAGACTCCATAGAAGTGATGGGAAGGATTGGGTGTGTGGTCACCTATAGACTCCATAGAAGTGATGGGATGGATTAGGTATGTGGTGTGTGGTCACCTATAGACTCCATAGAAGTGATGGGCTGGATTAGGTATGTGGTGTGTGGTCACCTATAGACTCCATAGAAGTGATGGGATGGATTGGGTATGTGGAGTATGGTCACCTATAGACTCCATAGAAGTGATGGGATGGATTGGGTATGTGGAGTATGGTCACCTATAGCCTCCATAGAAGTGATGGGATGGATTAGGTATGTGGCGTGTGGTCACCTATAGACTCCATAGAAGTGATGGGCTGGATTAGGTATGTGGTATGTGGTCACCTATAGCCTCCATAGAAGTGATGGGATGGATTAGGTGTGTGGCCACCTATAGACTCCATAGAAGTGATGGGATGGATTGGGTGTGTGGCCACCTATAGCCTCCATAGAAGTGATGGGATGGATTAGGTGTGTGGCCACCTATAGACTCCATAGAAGTGATGGGATGGATTGGGTGTGTGGCCACCTATAGACTCCATAGAAGTGATGGGAAGGATTGGGTGTGTGGCCACCTATAGACTCCATAGAAGTGATGGGATGGGTTGGTTGTGTGGTGTGTGGTCACCTATAGACTCCATAGAAGTGATGGGATGGAATGGTTATGTGCTGTATGGTCACCTATAGACTCCATAGAAGTGATGGGATGGATTGGGTGTGTGGTCACCTATAGACTCCATAGAAGTGATGGGATGGAATGGTTATGTGCTGTATGGTCACCTATAGACTCCATAGAAGTGATGGGAAGGA
>BLSH010411844.1:282168-294443 GCA_018402905.1 Glandirana rugosa
GGTTATTTTTTTTTTTTTTTTTTTTTGACAGCTAGAAGCCAGCGTCTAAAACTGCCGTTTTGCAACATTCATGTATAGGAGTGTTGTTAAAGAGAATTTTTTTTTTCTTTGAATGGAAACGCCTGTAAACGAAACGGTCCTAGGCGCGAGTTACCGCGTTTAGGTGCATTTAGCGGCGTTTACAAGCTGTTTGGTATGTCAAATGCCTCTGAACTGGCATCTGAACCTATTTATTTAAAAAAAAAAAAAAGCCTTTAAACTCAACTGCCTGGAAACGACCTTAAACGACCCTGTGTAAATGTACTGATAAGATAACATAGAGGAAAGTTCAGGGGCAGCTGAAAAAAAACACCTCAAAACGTCCGTTTACCAGCAGCAGTTTTAATTGGTTAGACCAGGGTTTCTCAACTAGGGTTCCTCCAGAGGTTGCTAGGGGTTCCTTGAGCAGTGGTCAATTTCTACCTCTCAGATAATTTCCCACTGACACCATTGATCTTTTTAACCTTTGTAAGGGGTGATTATTCCCAATGACCACAAGTGTAAGGAGCATTCTTTCCATTGACCATCACATTAATGTATCATGAGATGTAGATTTTTCATTTTTAGCAGGGGTTCCCCCGAGATCAGAGAATTAGTTCAAGGGTTTCCCTGGTGTTGAAAAGGTTGAGAAAGGCTGGGTTAGACATTGGAAAGGTTTTATTCGCACAACATAATCTTGGCTTAAAGTGGATGTAAACCAGATTCATGAAATTTGAGCTGGGCACATCTATCTATAGAGTTTTCTTATCTCTCTTTAAAGCATTGTGTCTCATATCCTTGTCCTGCTCAGTTCCTCTGTTATCATCCATCAACTTTTGACAAGCTCTTTGGACCAGAGAGAGAGTGTGTGTGTCGGAGGAGGTTGCTATAAATAGATTAGCAGCACACTGGTTGTTGTCTAACAGCAGAGCTCTGCATGTGTGTGGAGGGGGTGTGTGCCTTTCCTCCAATCAGCTGTCTCACATTGTCCAGCAATAACCCCTAGAAGGGAATGAAAAAGTGAAAATTCTAACAGAATGTGCACTTTCCAAACCGTGTATAAATGTGTAGACAGAGGATATACATGTAATACTTAATTAGGGAGATTTGATTCATCTGTGTATCATCCTGAGGCTGTTTACTTCACTGGGTATATGGAGGGTTTACATCCACTTTAAAGTATTACTAAACCAACAAGAGTATTATAAGTCTGTATATGCAGTAAAGCATGCTTGTTATACTCTCTGTGGAACCTAAGGGGTTAATCCTCTGCATTGTGTAAAAAGGCTGTGTGATCCTGTCTGATCTGATCCTCCACTTCTTCCACTGTCCCCAATCCATCTCCACTCCTGATAAAACAGAGCCTTTGGAGTCACTCTGCACATGCTCAGCTTGGTGTGTATTGCTAGAGAGTTTTTTTTTTCTTGGGAGGGTGCATGTGATTGGCACAGGACCAATCAGCACTGACCAGACAGAGGGTCAGGTGTCCTGTAACCTCATAGGACAGTCAGAGTAGAATGAAAATTCCTCCTACAAGCTTTAACCAGACACTGATAGAAGTCACAAGACTGTTCTGACTACTGATGAGAAAAGGTATTTAGCAGTTTAGATTTACTAAAATAATTGCATTTCCATGTTCTGTGTACTGTGGGAGACCAGATATAGTGAATGCAGGGTCCTGGGTTTAGTAACTCTTTAAATTCCAGTCAAAAATGATGTATAAAAGCTATTTCTTGTGGCATTTGTACATAGAAGATTGTATGTCTACACTTTTTGTAGGTCAGGTGACAGGAAACCTGCTAGTCATATTGCACGTGGAATCATTTCTAGTCGTTTAATGCATTTCTAGTAAATTGATTCTTTGAAACGCTTGAATCCTGAGTGGGCCATTAATTCTGCTAGAGTAGGGATATTGACGGTATTCCCTCGGAAAATTCTGTGCTTCTCTTTTTAAAGCCATTAAGTGGCAATTAAAGATTTTTGTTTCCCTATTTTCAGGACAATTTATATATAAAATTAAAAGTAGATGGTTATTTTCAAAGGTTAAATGCTCTTTTTTGCTAACGTTCGCAGATTTAACCTGCATTAATCCAGGGCTTGACAAATTTGCTTTGAATCTAGGAGCCAGCTAAAAAAGTTAGGTGCCAGTTTATTTTAGAGTAGTGTTGGGTTGTCAAGGCAAGGAATTTGCACCCCCCTAACCCTAACTTACAGCAGAGCAGCCAGTCATTAACTTCAACGTAACACCGTTACATCAGGGTTATAGGCATAGGCGTGCGCAGCCTGTTGCATTAGGGTGTGCACCCCAAACAGAAGCTCAAACACACACACACATACATACACACATATATATATATATATATATATAATATATATATATATATATATATATACACACACACACACATATACATAGGAATAGTGATCTTGCTCTGTCTTCTCACTGAAAAGCAGGGAGAAAAAAATAGCCAGATTAGTAAGTAAAAGCAGCACACTTTACACATTGTTAGACACAGTTAGCCCCTTGATGTTAACCCTTTCCCAGCCAGTGTAATTAGTACAGTGTAAAGTATTATTACTGATCACTGTAGTAGTGTCACTAGTGACATCAGTGTCAGTTTGTGACCCTGCCAGCCAGTGTCAGTTAGTACCAGATTGCCCACAGAGGCATAGAGTGCCCCCTTACATCAGAGCATGGCACAGTGCCCCTCTTATGGCACAGTGCCCCTTACATCAGAGAATGGCACAGTGCCCTTTACATAAGAGAATGGCACAGTGCCCCCTGACATAAGAGAATGGTAAAATGCCCCCTGACATCAGAGCATGGCACAGTGCCCCCTTACATCAGAATCCTGGCACAGTGCCCTTTACATCAGAGCATGGCACAGTAGTGCTCCCATTACATCAGAGCATGGCACAGTAGTGCTCCTATTACATGAGAGCATGGCACAGTAGTGCTCCCATTACATGAGAGCATGGCACAGTAGTGCTCCCATTATATCAGAGCATGGCACAGTAGTGCTCCCATTATATCAGCGCATGGCACAGTAGTGCCCCCTTATATCAGAGCATGGCGCAGCAGTGCCCCCTGACATTACAGCATGGTACAGTGGCCCCTGACATCAGAGCATGGCGCAGTAGTACCCCCTTACATCAGAGCATGGCGCAGTAGTGCCCCCTGACATCAGAACATGGCACAGTGGCCCCTGACATCAGAGCATGGCACAGTGGCCCCTGACAGAGCATGGCACAGTGGCCCCTGACATCAGAGCATGGCACAGTGGCCCCTGACATCAGAGCATGGCACAGTGGCCCCTGACATCAGAGCATGGCACAGTGGCCCCTGACATCAGAGCATGGCACAGCAGTGCCCCCTGACATCACAGCATGGCACAGCAGTGTCCCCTTACATCAGAGCATGGCATAGTGACCCTTACGTCAAGGCATGGCACAGTAGTACCTCCTTACATCAGAGCATGGCACAGTAGTGCCCCCCTGACATCACAGCATGGCACAGTGACCCTTACATCACAGCATGGCACAGTGCCCCCTGACATGAGAGCATGGCACAGTGCCCCCTGACATCAGAGCATGGCACAGTGCCCCCTGACATCAGAGCATGGCACAGTGCCCCCTGACATCCCTAAGTGCCTGCTGGACAAGAAGTCAACTTGCAGATCCTGGAAGGGGGGGAGGAGACAGATGGAGGAGGGAGATGGGGGACTGCTTACTCACTGGAGGCTGGAATCTGCAGGATCACACAGGGGAATCAGTCTAGCAGCCCCCATGGATCTGCCAGCTGCTTTTTCTTGTACCTAAGATCTCCCACCCACACATCTCCTTTCTCAGGCACAGGCTACACATGAGGATTGCAGTGTGGGCGGGGCAGACACACAGGAGAGCCAGAGAGGATAGAGCCCTCTCTCTTCTCCTGCTCGTGCCGTGGGGGGGGGGGGGGGGTTGCTGGCTGAGCATTGTCAGTGAGTGAAATCTACCCTCCTAGATTCAGCCATGCTCCACACTAGATGCTACTGACCTATCATATGAAAGCCTGAAGAGGCACTGGATGGCAGGCGGAGTGCAGCTATATCACTCCGCTGCCTACAGTAAGAGATCTGCTGCCGGAACTATAGAGGCAGCATCGGGAAATGCGACAGCTGTCAGCTTACTCCATGGCTGGCTGCAGTTTTTATAGTTCCTCTAGCAGTATACATGCTAATCAAAATTGTCTCACTGGCAGGGCAGCACTGTCACTGCCAGTGAGTGTCCAACCTTTTCAGCAGGAAAAAGCCCTGGCTGGCACGGTATGATTAGGGTGTGCCCAGGCACACCCCGTGCACACGCCCATGGTTATAGGCTGGCTAGAAAGAGTGACACTAAAAACCTGTTATAGGGGAAACTCCTTATTATGCCTAATGTGGATTAAGGGTGGCAAAAACATGTCTCTACTGCACATCTAAATGAACCCTTAGTGACACTTTAAATAAGATACAAAAAAAGGTGAAAGAAGTTTTCCAGTGCTGCTGATCTTCTGCTGCCTCTTTCCAGCCACTCCCTGCCTACATGTGTGTCCCCCACAGTCACTTTTCATTGATCTGCTGGGTTTCCGGTCACCATGAAATACTGGAGCCCAGCTGCACATGATGGTTGGTACACAGGGCTTTATCACAATTTTGTTGCTTAGAATAAAGATCACGATTCTCGCAGTGTAACATCATCTGTCACATTATACGAAAAAAAAAAAAAATATGAGCTAACTTTACTGTTTAGTTTTTTTTACAATCATTAAAATTATATATTTTTCCAAAAAAATTGCGTTTGAAAGACTGCTGCGCAAATACCGTGTGACATAAAATATTGCAACAACCACCAATTTATTCTTTAGGGTCTCTGGTAAAAAAATATATATACTGTTTGGGGGTTCTAAGTCATTTTCTAGCAGAAAATACATTTTTTTTACTTGTAAGCAACAAATGTCAGAAAAGGTTTAGTCTTTAAGTGGTTAAACTTCCCTTATCTAGAGACCGAGATTATTCCTTTGATCTAAAACAACAAAGAGATACATTGTATCTTGTGTTTACACTTATCAGCAGTGTTTTTTTATTTTCAACAGCTGTCAGTTTAGGCAGAGAATGGCTCGGAGATTAGATAGTGAGGGGAGAGAAGTATTGGGTGCCGCTCTCCAGGATGCAATTTCTGGTCGCCATGGCGACCAGGGATTGTCGAGCTCTGCATTAATCCACATTTTAGCAAACCGTAAACCTAAAGTATTTTATGTAAATGAGCTTCTAATACCATGAACAAATCTATAATTTGGGATTACCATCAAATGTCAGGGATTCCTGACTAGAAGGCCTAGTGCATCTGAAGACCAGACCTACAAGTCTATATTCTATGCTAGTTCATGGATTTCCTCCCCAGTTGTAAACAATATTCCTTTATGCTATTCATCACAAGGCAAATATGAAAGTTCTGAGATAAAAGTGTCCCAAAGGTGTGTTTTGCCTCCAATAGCACAGACAGTTTTGCTTACACTCCCCTTGCCAAGATCTCGCCTCTAGTCAAACATATGTAGGGTGCCAGTTAGCTGTCAAAAGCTCAGTTTAAGAGGAACCACAGCCTGGCCGTGATATAAAACCCATCCCAGATTATACTGTGGGATCACTATGTATAAAGGTTCCCATGTTGTATTGTATTGTATGCAACAGTGATTGTCAACTACCAGGCTGTGGCCTGTCTTCTCACGGGCCTTCAGCAAGTGGCAGATCCACCATACCTCCCAGTTCCTATAGTGTTTCCCAACATTCCATAGTGCTCCCAGGCAAACATTCCCTTTGTTCTCAGCTGCATAAGAGTTGGGGGGAGGAGAAGCAGCAGTACACTGATCTTCCCAGTGAAAGGCTGTGCAGGGGGGGCGTGTCAGGACAAGTCTGATCATTGGAGGAGAGCATACGGAGTTCCCAGCAGAGCTAGATAACTGACCATGGTGTGCTCTCCTGCTTAGTATGGTCAGTTTTTATAGAAGACCAGAGGGAATGGCTGGAACACCAGGGATTTCACACAAAGGAAGCAATGCAGAGAGAATAGGATACTTTCTCGTATCAGTACAGCACAGCAGGCACATATCAGGAATATGAAATATTGGGGTGGGAAACACTTTAAGTGTGCTGCTGTTTCTCCTCCCCCAGCTCCCTGAGCTCCTTGTGCATGAAAAGAAAGGTATTTATAATGTTTTTTTCTATGTATACACAAACGTTTTGCCTTTCATCTCTATTTTAAAATGAATGGATTGTTTTACAAGGTGAGGGTTCACATATACTTTAAAGTGGTTGTGGTTCCTTTACAACCACTTTATCCTACAGGTAAGCCTATAATAAGGCTTACCTGTAGGTTCCGTGAATATCTCCTAAACCTGCACGGTTCAGGAGATGTTCACTGTATCCGCATGTGCTGACGTCTTCGGCACATGCGCAGTGAAGAAACAGCCCGACTGGGCAGTTTCTTCACTAAGTGTGCCGCTACCAAAGGCTCCTGTGCGGGAGTGACATCAGCGCGGCTCCGGCCAATTACAACACGGGAGCCCGCGTTGTGATTGGTCGGAGCCGCTGAACCCGGAAGAAGCATGTCACTGGTCACAGCGGTGTTGGGGGACTGCTGCAGCAGCTTCGTTCCAAGGTATGTATTTGATAATGAGCTAGTATGCGATGCATACTAGCTCATTATGCCTTTTGTCTTGCAGTTTTTTTTTTTACATTTTTTTTATTTGAGTTTACAACCACTTAAATATCAAAGGGTTTTAAAGATGGACAGATGTTACCCTGACCATCATTCTATGGAAAATTTCTACCCATCTATGAGCAGCATGATTAGATGGTCAGTCAGTAGGGTTAGAAGACACAAAATTATCTGTTTTTGGTGTCCCTAAGCTTACCCATTCACCACAGTGCTTTGTTTTAGCATGCAGTACAGTGTCAGTTGCTACAGATGGTGAGGGGCAGTGCATTCACTCTTCCTTTTTTTTTTTTTGTTTTACTGAAAGGGGTTTTAAAGGTTCAATTTTTTAAATAAAAATAACAAAAATGTATTTATTTCAGGTACTTATATAGCGCCGTTAGAGCTGCACGATTCTGGCCAAAATGAGAATCACAATTTTTTTGCTTAGAATAAAGATCACGATTCTCGCGGCGTAATATATTAAATATACAAAAAATTGGGCTAACAGCACTGTTTAGTTTTTTGAAAGGGTCATTTTTCCAAAAAAATTGCGTTTAAAAGTCTGCTGCGCAAACAGCGTGTAACATAAAATATTGCAACAGCCACCATCTTATTCTCTAGGGTCTCTGCTAAAAAAATATATATAATGTTCGGGGGTCATTTTCTAGCACAAAATAATGGATTTTTATTTGTAAACAGCAAGTGTCAGGAAAGATTTAGTCTTTAAATGGTTAAACCAAACCTCTATACAAGGGGAGTTCATTCAGAGTGCATTCCTTTGACGTAAATTACTTTGTATAGCTTTTAGCGTCTTTTATCAATGGTGATTCAGAACTTGGCTCTCTGCCCAGACTTGGCAGTCTACCCTGAGACTCAAGTCGCTCCGACTTGAAAAGACTTCAGGCGACCTGCATTGACTTTTATTACAGTCAAGTCGCACTGAGTCGCCCCGCAAGTCGGACCTCATTAACTGCACTGAAAATTGCGGTAATGCCCAATGGAGATCGCAGGGGGGGGGGGGGGATCGAGATTGCAATTTTAATACGATTAATCGTGCAGCTCTAAGTGCCGTCAATTTACACAGCGCTTTACATATACATTGTACATTCACATCAGTCCCTCCCTCAAGGAGCTTACAATCTAAGGTCCATAACTCACATTTCTACATATACTAATGCACAAACATGTTATACTTATTCGCTCTGTGTAAGGGCTTTGCACAGAGCGGCCCCCATCCTCCTCTTCTGGAGTGCCCTGCCAGCGCTCTTGGCTGCTCCTCCACAGGTGGCCGTTCCTTCAGAGTGCATGCGCCAGGGATGTCAGTGGCTGCATGTAATGTAAATATCTTCTAAACAGTGCCCGTTTAGGAGATTTTTACACTACCTATAGGTAAAGACCTAAAGTCAGTAAATGAAGTTTACTTCCTCTTTAATGCATAGAATGCATTAAGGTGAAAAACTTTGAGACTTTACAGTCCCTTTAATTGAAGAGTGACATTTCATTTATGGTCTCTGCATAGCAGTGCTGTTCCATCCGATGCAGAAAAGTGTTGCATGTGTGCATTTTCTGCACCGCATAGAACGCCAGCATTATGTTGGGAACGGGGCAGATAATAAATAATTCTTGAGGTGACTGGCTTTGATTAGGTTCAGAAAACGCCATTCATTGCAAGTAGTGTGAACATTTGCCTATATCCTGAAATGGTGCTGTTGTGTTTTTTTTTTTTTTGTAATATTGTCTTCTGGCAGCTATTGAGAAAAAAATAAACAATAATTTGATTTAATTTTATTTTATACCTTTTTTTTTTATAAGACCCCTTTCACACGGGGAAGGTTTTCAGGCAATTTAGCGATAAAAATAGCGCCTGAAAACTGCCTCCCCTGCAGCCCCAGTGTGAAAGCCTTTTTATATGTGAAAATTGTACATATATAGTAAAAACAGAACAGTGACTTAAAGCCCTTTCACACTGGGGCGGTGCGCTTGCAGGATGGGAAAAAAAGTCCTGCAAGCAGCATCTTTGGGGCGGTTTGGGAGCGGTATATACACCACTCCACCGCCCCTGCCATTGGAATGAATGGGCAGTGCTTTGGAAGCACCGCACCACAGGTCTTTTTAACCCCTTCTTTGGGTTTAAATAGGTTCCTCTAGTGGCCGAAAAGCGCCTTTACAACAGCAGTAAAGCACCGCTAAAATTAGCGGCGCTTTACCGCTACCGCCCACACCGCCCCAGTGTGAAAGGGCTCTAAGCCACTGTTCTGTTTTTACTATATATGTACAGTTTTTGTTATATAAGTAAACATTTAATACAAAGAAAACATATTCTTAGATTACTAAGGCCACTTTCACACGGGGGCGGCGCCACCAGTTTTAGTGGTGCTTTACCGCTGTTATAGCGACGATTTTAACTCCCAAGAAAGGGTTAAAAAGGGGTTAAATGCACCAGCGTGCGGTGCTTCCGAAGCGGTGTTTAGCCGTTTCGGAAGTGCTGACCATTCATTTCAGTGGCAGGGGCGGTAGAGGAGCGGTGTATACATCATTCCCGCACCGCCCCAAAGATGCTGCTTGCAGGACTTTTTTTCCTGTCCTGCAAGCGCACCGCACCAGTGTGAATAATAAAGTGCTATTTTTAGCGCTAAAGCCCCTGAAAAGCATCCCAGTGTGAAAGTGGCCTAAGGCCACTTTCATGCTCATACGCAGCAAAAACGCAAATGCGTTTTTTAGCCGCATTTTGCTGTGATTTTATTGAGTTTGCAGTGCGGTTTTTAAAGACATGGGACTCAAAAACGCATCACGGTGCATTTTTGGTGTTTTTTTTTTCCGCAGTTTTACCACATTTTCCATTGCTTTCAATGGGAAGGTTATTTAGGTTACTTAAAGCGGAGTTCCACCTACATTTGCAACTTCCGCTGATCATATTCCTCTCCCCCTCAGGTGTCACATTTGGCACCTTTCAGGGGGGAGGGGGAAGAGGATACCTGTCTTTGACAGGTGTTCTTTTCCCACTTCCGGGAGCCTGGCCACGGCACATTATGTCAGCAGTCCGGCTCCCTCTTCCTCCCTCCTCAGCCGCCTGACAGAGCGCAGTGCGCTTTGCGCATGCCCAGTAGGTGCCCGGCCCCGAAGCCAAACTGCTCCACTGCCGTGTTCCCTTAACCGCAATGGCCGCGAGTGCACCTGACCAGCCGATCCAAAGATCGGTGGCGGTGCTGACATCGCTGGACTCCAGGACAGGTAAGTGTTCTAAAGTTAAATGTCAGCAGCTACTGTATGTGTAGCTGCTGAATTTTAATTATGAAATTGGCGGCAGACCTCTGCTTTAAGATTACTTAGGTTGGAAAGTATTTTTAGTTCCCCAAACGTGCTCCAAAGATGCTGCAAGCAGGATTTTTTTTCACTGCAACAGAAGAGCATTCTTCCGGTGTGAATACATTCATTGGTTATAAAGGGAAGCATTTTTCTTGAGCTTTTCAGTCGCTTTTTTAATGCAAAAGCGCTTGAAAAACTCCTCCAGTGTGAAAGCAGCCTATGGATTGGCTAAAGAGTCAGCATAGCAGACAGTAATTGCTTTGTGGCTTAGTTCATCTGATTGAAACTTCAGAACTGTCCTATAATGTCAGCGATAACTCATTGGAAGAGAAATTATTAAAACTGCAGCAGACAGAATCTGGAACATTGGAAACCAGTTTGCTTCTATCTTTGGCTTTCAAAGCCTAACTGAACAAGCTGAAGACAAAAGCCGGTTTGTTACCATGTACAACCATTCCAATTTCTGGCTGCACCAGTTTTCAAAAATTCCTCTCATTGAGTTCTGTAAACAGGTTTATTTTAACACACCGGAAAACTAAAATGGCTAAATATGTGAAATAGAGACTAGAGCTCCACCTACTGACTCAAAAGAAGAGTGAAAGCTATTGATATGCAATATCTCATATATACTTTGCAAAAAAAAATGCATTGTTTTTTTTTTTTTTTCCTCTAACCGTAATAAATGTATACAAAACCACTATACATACCTCTATAACCACACAATGCTTTGGAGTTAGGCGTAATTTCTAAAAACCTGAGATTTGTGATGAGGCATCAGTTCAATGAAAGTAGTTCCCAGGCAGTATCTAGAATTCTGTTATAACTGTCCTTCTAGTGGATGCTTCATATGGATGTATGTAGAAGACAGTTTTCATAATGAAACCAGCAAGTTCACTTCTGGATTAGGGAGAATTCCGTTCTGGGATTTGGAGCACAGTACAGACCAGGTGAAGAATTAAAGTGAATGTAAAGGCATTAGGATAAAACAACCTTTTGTGTGTAGCGGCCCCCCCAGCACCCCCCAATTACTTACCTGAGGCCCTTCTCTCTCCAGCAATGTCCACAAATGTCTAAGCCTCCTGATTGGCTGAAACACAGCATTGGCGCCATTGCTTCCCACGGTCAGTCGGCCAATCGGGAGAGAGGGGGCGGGGCCTGGGTTGGGGCTCAGTGTCTGAATGGATACAAGGAGCTCTGACTCGGCTCAGGTGCCCCCATAGATAGCTGCTGGCTGAAGGGGTGCTCGATAGGAGGGAGGGGCCAGGAGCTGCAAAGAGGGACCTAAGAAGAGGATCTGGGCTGCTCTGTGCAAAACCAACTGCAAAGAGGAGGTAAGTATAACATGTTTGTTATTTTTTTTTAAAAACAAGACTTTACAATCCCTTTAAACCCTTGCCTGCTTTATCCAAAGCTTGAAAAAATGTTTATTTATATTTTTACAATGAAGTTTATTTTTTGTCTCATTATGCTGTAATGTATCTAGCATGTTGAGTTGAGTATTAGGCCCCTTTCACACGGACGGATAGATTCCAGCTTTTAGCTGCAGATAGATGAAGTTATCTACCACAGCTATACTGTGACAATGCTTTCCTATGGCCCCTTTCACACTCTGCATTTAGCAATGGTTTTGTTACAGACGATTTTGTGCGATTAGAAAAAATGGATTGGAATGTGTCCAGGAACGGTGTTATGCAGCTAACCGCACAAATCTACAGGTAAACTGTGTCAGCTATGGATAGCAACGGCAACAAGCATAGAAAATCAATAGGAAGCCCTTCAGAAATGTCAAGAATGTTAACAATGTTTCCACCGCAGCTAAATGTATCAGAATGTATCCGTGGCTAATCGGAATGTAACAAATGCAAGTAATCGTTGTGCTTTATCTGACTTGCATTTACCAAACGGCAGAACAGCTGATTCTATCCATCCGTGTGAAAGGGGCCTTAAGACTCGTGCGCGGTGGTGTGCGTCATTAGGGGAACGCATTGTTAGAATGTATCACATTTGTTTACTTTTTGTTTACTCTTTAACTATATTGATATATCAAAATGATACTTTACTCAACTCTGTGCACTGCAGCACATTCCAATGTGTGCATAAAACGCAGGTATGCTGTGTATTTATGCAGAACACACTAGAGCACATAGAAAATTATTGGGGGTGGGGGGGGGGGGGGGTTGAATACAAAAAAGCTGCTGTGCCAGCTTTCTAGCATTAATTACTCCAGTGACCTGTTT
>BLSH010411844.1:299251-312475 GCA_018402905.1 Glandirana rugosa
ACGATTTTAATAACGAGAGCGAGGTTACTAGCGTCGCTATGGAGTGTTCACACCAAACTTGTGTCAAAAGTATACACCCGCCCTGAATGCATACGCAAGCGAAGACGCGCGTTTGAAATTTTTTTTTTTTTACAATAGTAAATAAAATGAAAAATAAAATAGTGACAAAAAAAAATTTTTTTTGTAAAAACTAGTGAAAATAAGAATAGTGTTCTTTACATTTGTAAGGAACATTATCTTTTTTCGTACTGTAATGGAGAATTGGTGAACGGCTGGCGGTTGGCGTCCAACTGCCGCTGTTCCACCAAGCAATAGCGTTTAGCGGCAGTATGCTGCCGCCGACGCTATTGCGCGTGACACTCGCGCGCGGCGGCCTCCGCGCGGGCGCGCGAGTGACACAAGCCCCTCCCGGTCCCTCGCCCACGCCGCCGAAGCTAACGGCGGCCGATGGGCGCTACCGGGGGGGTCTCGGCGCTCACAGTGCGCGTTATCGCAGCCGCCGTCGTATGACGGCGATTTGCGATAACGAACCACCTTGTCGCCGTCAACCTGCGGTTGGCGGTCGGCAAGTGGTTAAGAGGTAATGTCATGCTTTTTTCTATTACAAGGAATGTTTACATTTCTTGTGATAAGAATAAAAGTGATCAAAAATGTTTTTTTTAAAAAAAAACAGTGATAAAATAAAAAGTAAAATAAATGATAACATTTTTTTTTTTTTAAAGTTTGCGCGCAGAAGCGAACGCATACGTAAGTCCCGCCCACATATGAAAACTGTGTTCAAACCACACTTGTGAGGTATCGCTGCGATCATTGGAGCGAGAGCAATAATTTTAGCACTCTGTAACTCAAAACTGCTAAACTGTAGAATTTTTTAAATGGCGCAAATAAGAGACTTTTAATTTGCAAAGTTTGTCGCCATTCCACGAGCGGGCGCAATTTTGAAGCAATGTTGGGTATCATTTTACTTGGCGTAACATTATCTTTCACAATATGGAAAAAATTGGCCTAACTTTACTGTTGTCTTATTTTTTAACTCAAACTGAATTTAAAAAAAAAAAAAATTGCGCTTGTAAGACCGCTGCGCAAATACGCTGTGACATAGTTTTGCAACAACTGCCTTTTTATTCTCTAGGTTGTTTGGAGAAAAAATATATAATGTTTGGGGGTTCTAAGTAATTTTATTGCAAAAAAAAAAATGGTTTTGACTCGTAAACACTGAACCCAAAAAACTGGCTCGGTCTTGAAGTGGTTAAGAAAAACTTTCAGCCTCTACAACCATTTTAACTCTACCCTCCCCCCCTCCCCCAGACTGACAGTGCTGCTGTGCCTCCTGTTCTTTTTCATCCAGAGTGTGCGCAATCTAGTACAGGAAGTGTGTTACTGGCCAGATCACTGGGTGAAAACAGATGGTAAAAGCCTAAAAAAAAGAAAATGAATGCAGCTACCACATCTACTGATTGTTAAGCTGCAATATACAATATTTTTACTTTTGGGTTTAATATCGCTTTAATATTGCAAGATCTATGGTAGTAATTAAAGTGATACTAAAGTCTCGTGTTTTTTTTAGTTAAGAATAATAAACATTTCATACTTGCCTGCTCTGTGCAGTTGGTTTTGCACAGAGCAGCCCAGCTCCTCCTCTTCTCGGGTCCCTTGCTGGAGATCCTGGCTCCTCCATCCTGTTGAGTGGCCCCACAGCAAGCAGCTTTCTATGGGGGCACCCAAGCCCAGTCTCAGCTTCCTGTTTTCAGACATGGAGCCCCGGTTCGGCCCCATCCCCTTTTTCCCCTGATTGGCTAAATGACTTGATTGACAGCAGCGGGAGCCAGTGGCACTGTGCTGCTGTCTTGGCCAATGAGGAGGTGAGTCCTGGGCAGCCAAGACATTCCTACAACATCGCTGGATCTAGAAGGGGCTCAGTTAAGTATTATGGGGCTGAGGGGGGCTGCTACACACAGAAGGCTTTTTATCTTAATGCATAGAATGCATTAAAGGGTTTGTGAACTTAAACTATGATTCACTGCCAGCCCCTCTCTTTTAAGCAGCTATATTGAATGTGTAAGTGTTTTTCAACACAAAGTCTCTATTTGCAACGTAGGCATGCGTATAACACTCATTTTGGTACCACCATTCTTAGGATCAAAGTGAATGATCCTTGCATGTAACTATTGTGTGTGTATAAAAGGTCAATGAGTTTCTGGGCTTCTGACAGACCCTTGCATCTTTCATCCAGTGCTGCGCTAAAGTTTCTGGATTCTGAGTCATGGGGAAAGCAAAAGAATTGTCAAAGGATCTGCGGGAAAAGGTAGTTGAACTGTATAAAACAGGAAAGGGATATAAAAAGATATCCAAGGAATTGAGAATGCCAATCAGCAGTGTTTAAGCTCTAATCAAGAAGTGGAAAATGAGGGGTTCTGTTGAAACCAAACCACGGTCAGGTAGACCAAATAAAATTTCAGCCACTACTGGTCCTGCTGGATAGTACAAGAGCCTGCCTAATTGGATACAATTGAAAGTGTTGTTTAGTTTTGACCTCATATTATATGGCTTATGGTAAATCTAAAGAAAATTGGACAGAAAATCTAACATGTATGGGCAGCCTAACATGCAGTAACAATATTTTTTGCTAGAACTGTAAGTTCTGAATATTTTGTTCCCCAAGCTGAACATTCACATTTTCAAAGACCTCTCAGAATGAATCTTCTAGACTGACAGATCCAGTAATTGCAGAGCCTTAACTACGCCCCACGTCCCAAGCTGCCAAAATTAGATTGATCTGTAGAAGGTCTAACAGCCCACTGGGCGTAGAGCTAATAAGCTATGGCAGGTTTTTTCATGAATGAATATTGTCTTTCCTCTACTCTTCAATAAATTCTGTGCACAGTCCGGATCACTTTATAGTGTCTTCTATGGTAGATAGGCTACATATGGGCTGTAAACTCATCAAGTAAAGTGAGCAGTTATCTGCGCAGTTGTTTATGAAATGACCCGTTCTATTAATGTGAATTGAGATATTAATAATCTGGCTTGTAGATCCCTAAAGCAGGACCAACCCTTTCCTGTTATTTTTATTGTAATCCATCTTTTCACATTCTTTAACTCCATGTGAATATTTTTCCTAGAATGATGGTCATGATTTCAGTAATGCATTGCAGATGTTTCTTCTCACAGGTGTAGCAGATCATATGTAAGCTTTTGGCTTTGGTGTTTCATTAAGGCCTCATACACACGGGCGTATCTTTAAAAATAAACAAAACGTCAGGCCCGACGTCAAGGAAATAAAATTGGTGTTTTTCGGCGTTATGCATCGCCGTTAGTGAGCGTAAGTGAGCGTCGGCGTCAATAGGCATTTTTAAATAAAAATCATCCCTCTGCTATTTTTCAACCTAAAAACGTCGGCGTCAAAAAACGCCGGAAAATGCCGGTACAATATTAGTTGGCGTTTTGCGGCGTCCGCGTCAAAAAATGCCAAAACGTTACAGCCTCAGAACGCGCTGGCCGTGGGTTCTACTTTCAGCTCACTAACGCCGATGCCATCTACAGCTCAAAAACGTCTGCGTTTTTATGGGGCCATTGACTAACATGGAGAGCTGCAAAAAACACCAGAAAACGCCGGCGTCAAAAAATGTCCGAGTGTATGAGGCCTAATCCTCCAGCTTCAGGAGAAGGGGTTTAATGAAGTTAAGCTGGCCATACATGGATTGGCCGGGTCAGCAGTTGGATCCATCTGTAGTCATTCTGTACATGAGAAGTTGATCTATTGATTGACTTCTCATGATCAGTCCTGCTGGATAATTACTATTCGATCAGCGCTTGCAGCCAATCTGCTGTAGCCTTGATCATTGCATTCTGATGGCAGGATAGTCCTGCTGTTGGAAGGCAATGACACAGCGGGGAGGATTTCCACATCGAAGCGAGAATCGGGTCTGTTTTTTTTTTCATCCAACTTGCTGGCAGAACGAAAAAACTGACCTGTGTATGGCCAGCTTTAGGGTAGGTGAGATAGATAGATAGATGGATGTTTTATACCTTTTTATGACAATACAGGTTGGTATACCTAACCAATGGACCCGCTACTTACACTTAAAGTGGTTGTCAAGGCATCTGGAAAAAAAAAACCATAGCTGCAAGAGAAAGGCATAATGAGCTAGTAGTATGCATCGCATACTAGCTCATTATGAAATGCTTACCTTAGATTGACGCCGTTGCAGCGGTCCCCGATCACTGCTGTGACTGGCGTCATGTTGTGTCCGTTGTCTTCCGGGATCCTGGGCTCCGACCAATCACAGCGCGGACTCCATCGCTGTGATTGGCAGGAGCCGCGCTGACGTCAATCCCGCGCATGCGGTCATTTACCGCACACTTAGTGAAGAAACGGCCCAGTCGGGCTGTTTCTTCACTGTGCATGTGCCGGTGACGTCGGCGCATGCAGATACAGAGAATATCTCCTAAACGGTGCAGGTTTAGGAGATCTTCCCGGGACCTACAGGTAAGCCTTATTATAGGCTTACCTGTAGTTTAAAGTGATTGTCATGACTTGACAACCACTTTAACCACTTGCCGACCGCCAACCGCAGGTTGACGGCGACAAAGTGGTGCGATATCGCAAATCGCCGCCATCTGACGGCGGCTGCGAGATCGCGCACTGTGAGCGCGCGCCGCCAGAGGCGCGCTCACTGTGTTCGGGGAGGGCCAGGGAGCGGGTGCGGTGGCTTCAATTGCCGCCTGCTACCCACGATGTCCCCCCCGGAGTGGAAGAACGGAGGTCCGTGTAAGTAAACACAGACCTCCGTTCTGTGAGAGGGGGAAGGGCTGTGATCACAGCCTTCCTTTACATGGAGGCTGTGATCGCTTCCCTTCCCCTGCTAGGGCAGCCCACACACAGAACACGCCCAGGGAACATAGTTAACCCTTAGAGCGCCCCCTGCAGGTTAACCCCTTCACTGCCAATGGCATTTACACAGCAATCAGTGCATTTTTATAGCACTGATCGCTGTATAAATGCCAGTGGTCCCAAAAAAGTGTCAAAATGGCCCGACATGTCCGCTGAAATATCGCAGTACCGCTAAAAATCGCAGATCGCCGCCATTACTAATAAAAAATAAAAACCCCAAAAATTAATTCTCATCATCCGTAAACGCGGCCACTTTTGCGCAAACCAATCAATAAATGCCGATTGCGATTTTTTTATCGCAAATATGAGGAAGAATATAAATCGGCCAAAAATGGTGAAAAAAATTTTTTTTTTGTGGTTTTTTTTTTTTTGGGATTTGTATTTTAGCAAAAAGTAAGAAATTTGGGTTTTTTTGCAAAATTGTCGCTCTTCTTTTGTTTATAGCGGCGATCAGAAATGACGCAGCGATGATCAAATACCACCAAAAGAAAGCTCTGTTTGTGGGAAAAAAAGGATGCAAATTTCGTTTGGGTACAACGTCGCACGACCGCGCAATTGTCAGTTAAAGCGACGCAGTGCTGAATCGTAAAAAGGGCTCTGGTCCTAAAGTGGGAAATCCTTCCGGGGCTGAAGTGGTTAAAGTACAACTAAAGGGCAACATACACATTTTAGTAAATCCTTATATAAATTCACTGAAAGTTACACATGGTAATAAACATAATAACTGAAATGATTATTTTCTACCATAAAGCTGCAATTATGGTCTCTAATTCCCTCCACCATTTCTCCTTTGCTGTATAATGCTAGTGATGGTGGGAGGAGTTCAGCAAATCTAGTGTGCCATTTCATTCCACTGTGCTAGACTCTGTATCTCCCATAATAAACTACATTTCCCAGAGTCCTCCTGCCTTATATGGTGCTCATTCTATTTTACATAACACACACCCATCTGCCAACCAATAGCTGGGTGTCAGTACAGGTTAGTTTGCACACAGGTTTGTCCATTAAACTGTGTGCTTCTCTCTGCCTGTTCTCCTTTGGTAATTGGTAAACTGACAGAAGAAAAGCCAAGCTAGGAGCAGCCTGTATAGACAGAGCAGTGGGCAGGCAAAGACGGGCATAGGTGGTAGTGGGCGGGGCTTCACTGGTAGATCGTGGGCGGAGCCTCATTCTAAACTTCAGTGCAGAATGAAATGCCTGAACTTTCCATGGACTATATGAGCACCTCCCCCAGTGATGTCAGGACGGCTCTTCAGAGAGGCAGCATGCAAAAGGGGACAACAGGCAATTAGAAAAACAGGAAGTAATATTGCTTCCTCAGTAAGGGAAGTGCACATGAGAGCAGGGGGCAAGGTAGATATCTCAAAATCTTTACTGTTTTTTGCAGAACAAGCAGACTGTATAGGTGCATAACATATTTATTTTTTCATTTTGACCATAGTTCTTCTATGAATATGTGTATATACGTCCTTGGCTTTCAGTGGGGATAAATTCAGATATCGTTTTTTTCAGCCTGCGATTCTGAAGAGGATAAAAGTGGTCTTGGCGGCAGATTCGCCACAAGATAACTTTTATCAGCGGCGGGAGAGGTGCCCCCCCCCTCCCGCCGCTTTCTGGTCATCTCCGCTGCTTACCGGACCGGCCGGCAGAGGTGGAGATGATCCGATCTGACCCCCCCAGTGTCCATGAGCCAAGTGAGCGGCTTCAGCAGATCACTCGGCTCCATAGTACGGCAGGGCGGAAATGACGTCAGAAGTGACGTCCGCCCAACGGTCTTAAAGGGACCGTTTTTTTTTTTTTTTGTTCTGTAATTTTTTATTTTTATTTTTGCATTTTAGTGTAAATCTGAAGACTTTTTGGCCCCAGATCTCATATTTAAGAGGACCTGTCATGTTTTTTCTATTACAAGGAATGTTTACATTTCTTGTAATAGGAATAAAAGTGATCAATTTTTTTTTAAAAAAAGAACGGTGTAAAAATAAAAAGTAAAAAGCAAAATAATTAAAACAAAAAAAAATTTAAAGAGCTCCGTCCCGCCGAGCTCGTGTGCAGAAGCGAACGCATACGTAAGTCCCGCCCACATATGAAAACGGTGTTCAAACCACACATGTGAGGTATCGCGCCGATCGTTAGAGCGAGAGCAATAATTCTAGCACTAGACCTCCTCTGTAACGCAAAACTGCTAACCTGTAGAAATTTTTAAACGTCGCCAATGGAGATTTTTAAGTTGCAAAGTTTGTCGCCATTTTTGAAGCATGACATGTTGGGTATCATTTTACTCGGCGTAACATTATCTTTCACAATATGGAAAAAAATTGGCCTAACTTTACTGTTTTCTTATTTTTTAACTAAAAAAACTGAATTTATTTAAAAAAAGCACGCTTGGAAGACCGCTGTGTAAATACGGTGTGACATAAAATTTTGCAATGACCGCCATTTTATTCTCTAGGGTGTTAGAAAAAAAAAACAATATATAATGTTTTGGGGTTCTAAGTAATTTTACAGCAAAAAAACATGTTTTTAACTCATAACCACCGAACCCAAAAAACAGGCTAGGTTGGTAAGTGGTTAAAGTAGAACTGTAGGCAAAACTTTTTTTGTTTTCATTTTGGATAGAGCAAGGGAGGGTTATAACAACTGACAGATTTTTTTTTTGTCCCATTTGTGGAGATTTAGCTTCACTTCCTGTCCCATATGCAAATAGGAAGTGAGAAGAAATTGTTGCAAATTAAGGGAATTCATTGGAGACTCCTAGGTTACTGGAACTAGTATTCCCATTGGAAGAGTTCAATTGGCTACCTTTAAAGCTTTACTCTGAGATAAGCAAACACAGTCTAAATACAAACATCTTTGAAGCTTGGGGTGATTTCAGTATTTCTTCTAGATCTGTGCAGTAATCATATGTGAAACTTTGCCTCTGTGCTGGAGCTTACTGTAATAAAGACCGGTCGCTGCTGCTGCTCTCTCATTGGGCAAGGGTCTGGTCTTGTCTCCACCCCCTCCTGTAGTGTTCTGCAGATGGTCTGTAGTAGGTGGGCCTGCTGGGCCCTTCTTACAGCTCTGCTCTCTGTATAGGCTATATACAGCCCAGTGATGAGGTCTCTGCTATTTTTACAGGGTAATATTTGGATTTACAGTATAAAGGCATGTGGTGCACCAAAAATAGAATATACCCTTTGTGGTTATTGAGGAATATATTTAAAATAAATATTCTACAATTGGCAAGAGCCGGTCCTGCTGACAGTGGACTTTATTGCCACCCACATCAGATACAATGCAAATTGTAAAAAAATTTATTAAATTGCATTTATAATCATAAACGCCATTGCATCAGTACATAACCCTATAATCAATAAACATGGATTATCATATGATACAAACGTCCTACTAGGGACCAACATACAGAACCTCTTTATGTAGAAAATACTGAAAATTAAAAGATAGAGGTGTGTGTATTCTCATCTGCTGATTATTGATAATCCATGTTTATTGATTTTAGAGTTATGCACTGGCGTTATTTTTAATGATTATAAATAAAATTTGATATATTTTTATACTGTCTCATGTTGGTGCCAGTAAAATCCACTCTCAGCAGGACTGGCTCTTGCGAATTGTAGAATATTTGGTGAAATTTGGATGTGGCACGGGTAGAGGTCTCCTTTTTCCCTTTTATATTTAAAGGGTTTGTAAACAGTCAAGGTTTTTCACCTTAATGCATTCTATGCATTAAGGTGAAAAATCTTTTGTGCTGCAGCAGCGCCCCAGAGCACCCCTAAAATTTACCTGAACCTGATTGTTTCAGCGATGGGGGTGAGCTCAGCAGCTCCAGCCGCTGTCTAGGGTCCTCATTAGATAGATCGATAGCAGTGGGTGCCATTGGCTCCTGCTGCTGTCAATCAAATCCAGTGACACAGGAGCCAGGGGGTGGGGCAGAGTCCTGCTGTCTGCGTCAATGGGCGCAGCAGCAGGACTCGGAAGCACGTCCGCACAAGTGCCCCCATGGATTGCGGATTTCCGTGGGGGCACTCGAGAAGAGGAGGAACCAGGAGCCCCACCAGGGGACCCCAGAAAAGGAGGATCGGGGCCGCTTTGTGCAAAACCATTGCACAGAGAAGGTAAGTACTGTATAACATGTTTGTTATTAAAAAAACAAAACAAAGCTTTACAATCACTTTAAAAGAAAGTGACTGTGCCTGCAGGTCCGCTTTAAGAATAAAATACAATTATACCTTACTATGACAATTATATAGCATGATATAAGCCCTACTGTGAGTGGAACTTGTTGGGGGCATGGCTTTGGGTTGGAATGAGCATTGCAATGTCAATGCAATAAACCTTGGCTGGGGTTGAACGTCTCCGGTTTAAGGCCCGTTATTTGGATGGTGGATTACCGTGGAGCAAGAGTGAACTCCAGAGCTGATGGCTGAAAATCAAGGAGGATACTGGCTGGCCTGTGAGTGGTGAAAAGGGCTGGGTTCATGATTTAGATTTTGTTACAGAAACACAGTTCAGTTGAACTACAGTTAGGTCCATATATATTTTAATACTTTTGGCTCTGTATGCCACCAGAATAAAATTAAAACAAAACAATCCCAATGAATTTGAGGTGCAGACTTTCAGCTTTAATTCAAGTGGTTGAACATAAATATCGAGTACAAAAAAACATTTTTATACACAGGCCTCCCATTTTCAGGGGCTCAAATGTAATTGGACAAATGAATATAATCATAAATAAAATGTTCAGTTTTAATATTTTGTTGAGAATCCTTTACTGAAGTCTGGAACCCATGGGCATTACCAAAGACTGGGTTTCCTCCTTTCTGATGCTTTGCCAGGCTCTAAACGCAGCTGTCTATGGTTGTTCTTTGTCGTCTTTTTGCCTTTAGTTTTGCCTTCAGCAAGTAAAAGTCGCATGCTCAATTGGGTTGAGATCAGTTGAGATCAGTTCATTGACTCGGCCATTGCACCATAAATCACATTGACCAATCCCGTGATGGAACTCCTTGGTATTTGCTTTCTGTTTCTTAACTATTCTGTAATTGTTCATATGCTGACAGTGGTCAAAGAAAATCCAATTATCAGATGTTGGGTAACAGTAAATTGACATTTATTCTAGGAAGGTATAAATAGCTGCTACAATAAGGAAATCATGTTTCTGCTTTTCAGGAACTTCAATCCACTTGCTTTTTATTGTGTTATCTTCGTGTTGGCGCCAGTTCCCCTGACTCATCCATCTTACATACTTTAGTATAACTTAATTTTTCCATGTGCCAGCAAGTAAAACATATATATCAAATACTTCCCAGGAAACCAAAGCTGTGTGCCAAACTTTGTAGCACAAATGCACACAATCTTTAGGGCTTGCATATAGAAATTGGAACGAAATCAGACTATAAAGTAGCAGTTCAGCCAAAAACTAAATCTACTGGCAGCTACATTCTAAGACTAATCTATTTAACCCTGTAAAGCAACAATAGCTATACATACCTATTCTGTAGCTGATGTGGTCCGGTCTTCAGCGGCGGATCCTGTGTACAGGAGACAGCTGACGGCTATGGGTGACGTCACCCATAGACTTTTTCTACGGGGTTTCCATTGTCGGCTGCCTCTCCCGTACACGCCTACAAAGAGATGCCACTGCTAACAGATTGGGGCTGGACCGGAGCATCTGCAGAATAGATATGTATAGCGATTTTTGCTTTACAGGGCTAGATAGATTTGTGTTAGAATGGGAAGACAGATTTAAGGGTCCTTTCACACGTACAGACCATTCAGTCAGTTTTTCAGGCGAACCTGAACGAACACTCCATGTACTTCTATGGAACGACGGATGTCAGCGGACATGTCACCGCTGACATCCGTCGTTCCATAGAAGTCCGCTAAATCCAGACGGATGGAAACCCTATTTTCTATCCATCTGGTGGATCAGCTGAACACGGACAGAGACGGAATGCAGAGACGGACCTGTCATCCACCGGCTCAGCAGGGATGAACAGATGGATCCCCGCTGATCAGCGAAGTCCATCAAAATGTCTCTGCTCGTGTGAAAGGACCCTTAGGGCTTTCCCTGTAAAGGGTCCATTTTTGCTTAGCAGGGATTGCTCCCTGCTGAGCTGGCGGATGACAGTTCCGTCTCTGCTCACTGAGTGGAGATGGAACTGTCAGAGCGCCGCTCTCCTCTACGAAGATCGGATGAAAACAGACCGCCTGTCTGTTTTTCATCTGATCCGATTCTACAGACGGATGGAAAATAGGTTTCCATCCATCTGTATTTCCCAGACAGCATCGGATCGGAGAGCGGCGGATTTCAGCGGACATGTCACCACTGACATATGCCGCTCTATAGGGCTGCATGGAGAGTCTGTTCAGGTCTGCCTGAAAAACGGACAGGAGGACCTGCCCGTGTGAAAGGGACCTTAGAGTTAGTTTTTGGCTTAACCTCTACTATAATTCTTCTCAAACTTACCCCAGATGCCTGCATACTTAGATGTGCCTCCATTAATCATCAACCATGTGAGTTGCTAAATGTTGTACCTTCAATAAATGTAACCATATTGCTACACTTAGAGGCGCCTCTCTTCTCTTTTATACTATGTAGCTCCTGCTGGATTTTGCTTCTAATCCCCTTGTGGAGGCGGCCATTTGTGGATGGATATTTTATGGTTGCACAACCTTACTATAATCTTTTTATATGGACTATAAACTGAAGGCCTTATGAATAAATGGTTTTGGAACAAATCATCTGAGTTTCCATTATTTATTATGGGGAAATTCCCTTTGATATACGAGTGCTTTGGATTACAAGCATGTTTCTGGAACAAATTATGTTCATAATCCAAGGTTTTAGTGTATTTTGTTGATTCTGCGCAAAAATTGATTCTGCCCTGTTTAGCTCTGTGAACTGCATTTCTTCATTTAGTGGGCATCTGTAGGCAGGCAGATACCTTCCAGTTGAACATTCTCAAGCACATAAAGAAAAGGGATGACCAGGATAGTACAACATGTATTTTTTTCTGAAACTGACAGATCTTCAAAAGTCATGGGACCATGAAAACTGTCTACGTTGTTTATAATTATGAATGAAATTTATTGTTTCAAATAAGAACTTGCCTTGTCATCAGGCAAACCAACATGGTGCAAATTTGAGATTCCTACATCATCTTTCAGGCAAGAGTAAAATACAATTTCCTTTAAAAACGGACTGTGTTCTAACGCAGGATTTTATTAAAAACAATATTTATATAATTTTTGAATAGGAATAGTTTTTTCAAAAATTATTTCCTGGGTGTTTTGCTGCTGAGCTGCTGGCCATGGGCCAGTTTTTGGTGTTTGGAAGTATTTCTGAATGCATTTTTTTCCATGTTGAAAACACATAAAATAATAAATGTCTACAAACATTGAGAACCTCCAACTTCTCTTTAAGACCTGTGCTTCCATGAGCTGTAAAACGCAGCAAAAAACGTCAGCGTCAACGTTTTTACATTATAGGGAGTGAAAACAGTCCAAGAAAGCGGCAAAGCGCGGTAAAACGAGCGTTTTTAGCACTGCTGTAACGCTGACTTTTTAAAACGTCCTGTGTGCATGAGGCCAAATAAGTATTCTCACGTTAACACTTCACTCTTTCTGTTCTGTCACATGATTTGCATGTAACATAAATATGCAGCTATAGTAATGTTTTTATAGTTGGTTATTATAATGCCATCTTGTGGTTCTTTTGGATATTGCACCTTTCTATTGTATTTTCTTAGTGTGTACCTCCCATCCTCTGTGAGCTATTTCCTCTTCCTAGTTCACTCTACTCTGTAACTTCCTGTTCCGGGTGCACTCTGCTATTCTAGTTCCTCTTCCTGTGTCCTCTCTCTCATGAGGTAAAGAATATGGCTACATGCTAGAAGGCCTCACTCAGTCTACTCGCATCCTAGGACACATTACTATGTTTTGACCTGCAGTTACCATCTTTCGACCATCTGTCACATTTGTTGTATGCTGTACCTGCTATTCCAATGAATAAACACTCGTGGAAGAAATCGGTAATTGGTGAGTCACTATCTGATAAGAACTGTCTGCGGTGATCATATCTGCTTATACAGGCCAGGCATAGAGGTCTCAACAAGGGATAAGTCGCCATTACAACAGTTAGGAGTCAGAATACTTTCCCTTCTTGCACCCTGGCACCTATCCCAATGCTAAATATTTAGGAGTCTATAATATGTACCTTACAGCAAACATTCCCTGGTGGTGATTCAATCACTGTCAAATTAACCCAGTAACTGGAATATTCGCCTGCAGAGAATGCTTGCTGAATGTCAGGTTTGCTTCTCTGTGTCCCT
>BLSH010411844.1:321155-332361 GCA_018402905.1 Glandirana rugosa
CAGTCGGTCAAGAAGTTTTTGGATTGAGAAAGACGTGTAATTAAAGGATACAGGGTGGAGAGGAACCTCTTTTTCCTTACATCCTTTTCAGTTCAACTATATCAAGTCAGTTCTGAAAAGTCTTTCCTGACCGTCACGCTGAGTCTTGTGGTTCATACCTTAGCTGACAGCGCTTTATTGAAGTTCACATGATATATGGAGGATGGAGTTTGTCTCAATTGTTCTGACATGCAAGGCTCCTACTAAAACTAGTTTCCCCGCAGTGCATGTACACATTTCAAACAAATCTTTTTCCACTTTCAAAGAGCAATCAGACTGATTTGTTCTGAAGGAATTCTGCTGTTAGACACAAGAATACCCCGTGGAGATAGTCAATATGGAACACACAGATTGACAAATTCATACTTGGTGTTCTGAGTCGCACTGCCAGTCCTTTCTGAAAAGTCTTGACTGAACTATATCAACTTGACTTTTCCTACATTCCTTTTTCTCCAAGGAGAGGTGGGACATAGGAAATTAATGTGCAGAAAGAGTTAGGTTTTTGAAGAACTGGCTGACTTGGTCATAGTCAGATTCTGTCTGGCGAACTGGTTATAATTAATGTGTAGGGAGCAGCTGTGCATAGAGAATAATGATCAAAAGCTTAGGGGTGATTTTGAATAAGTGCACTCTAAACACACCTTGCTCCTTTTGAGTTAATCTTATTTTACTTAATTTAACACACGGTTTGCAAGTTAAGAAAACAGACCATAACAAGAGTTAGGCAACACCATCTCGTGGCTTCTAATTGGTACCAAACAAAAAAAATATAACAATGTCCTATAGATTTGGTTTTGCCCTCCACATAGATCAGTGGAGTCAGGTGCAACTAGTAAACTGATATATCCACAATCTGGCAAAGGGGTCATGTTTTGACCTCTCTGGCTGATATCTCAAGGTGGATAGGAGAATTGCAGGGAAAGTGAGAAAAAGAAGGGAAGATGAAGAAGGTGGGGAAGATCTATCACTCCATCATGGCTCAGTAGATGCTGTGGGGACATCCTCCATAATCCAAGCCTGGAAGACTGCACAAAATTGAAACAAAGACCTCAAGGTCCAACTTAGTTTAAACTGTTCCTCCCTATCAATTTCCTGCGACATCAGACATTCGAGGCCTCTGATGGAGTCCAGCTCATTCATCCATTCCACAAGGGGAGATTTGGTAGTCATTTTCCAATATTGAGGAATGACCATCCTGGCTGCTGCTAGAAAGTGTCTAAGGATGTCTTTTTTTGGGTACTTGATAGGGCCCGGAATCATGAAGAGGAGTGCCACTGTGGGTGACATGGGGATGTGGGTTACAGTAGAGTGAGAATTACCAAAATGCTTTAATTGGTGGACAATCTCACCAGATGTGGAGCATAGTTCCTTTGGCGGCATGGCAATGCCAGCAAGTATTCAGGACTGTATGATTGAATTGGTGAAGGACAGATAGGCACCTATACCAACTGGTGACAAGTTTAAACCCTTTTTACTGTATCTTGGTTGCCAATAACCATTTGTGTTTCAGAATAAAAAACTTCTCCCAATCTGAAGGAGCAACATTGGTTCGGAGTTCACTTTCCAAGATAGAATATAATTGAGAGCGTGCATCTGGGGGGGTCTTTCTGTAGGAGGAGAGATTCAAAATGAGTGGGGTCAGCAGTAATATTAGAGAGTTGGTCAATGGATCGAAGATAGGTGAGAACGTGCTGCCTCTGTAACCATTCTAATGGAGTGCTTGGCAAGGTGTTAGATGGGTTAACTGTAGTCAAAAAGCCATTGATGATCTTATTTGTTCCTCTCAAGGTCCAAACATAGAGGAGCAAAAGGCCGGAAGATAATCTGAGTTACTGAAAAAAGGACTCGGGAGGCTCAAGTTATGAGATAGATGTGGAGTGGAGTGCAAGTGGCCCCAAATTCAAAGCATCTGACATGTGAAGCCTATTGGATATAGGGGACCACTACATAAAGTATGCAGTATCCAGGGAAAGGCACATAAGTCAATGGGGCTCATATGGCTCTTCAGTTGGACCCGTATCTTGGCAGAATGATGGCACCAATCCAATACTCTGGTGAAGACTGACACTTTATGATAGAGAGACATCCGATACTCCCAACCCACCCCGATGTTTAGGATTTTATAGCGAAGTCGTGGACGAGAAGAATTCCAAATAAACTTGGAGAATAATTTGTTTTCCAAAAGAAGGATGAGGGAAGAGCGATTTGGAATTGTCTGAAAGAGGTAGAGGAAGGACGGAATGATGCCCAGTTTAAGTACATGAATTCTACCACACCTGGCACCTTTTAACTAGACATTGCACTGCCAAAAAATGTGTTCAATTTCTTTTTGGTTTCATTCGGTTTTTTTTTTTTTTCTTTTTTCGGGTGATTAGTAATGATCGCAATTCGTACATTCGTAAAGTTATATATTTGTGAATTCGCAAATCTGAAAATAAGGAGAAAAATCTGAAAATTTGAAAGAACGAAGATTTGAAATATTTAACTAATAATAACTATTAAGTTGTAGGTACAGTATTGGAATTTCCTTTCAAATTTGGCTGTTAGTGAGTGTAACGAATGCCAAATCATCTGAAATAACGAATGCCGCATCTAAAATAAATGGAACAGAAGGAATTAATAATAAAAAGTTGTTGTTATTTTTATTATTAATTTGTTACATTCCATTTGTTTAGATACGGCATTCGTTATTTCGGATAATTCTTAACTATGAATAAATTTGTATTCATTATGTTCACTAACGGCCAAATTTCAAAGGAAATTCCAACACCTATAATTTATAGTTAGTAATAGTTAAGTTATTAGTTCGTTTTTCGAATTTATGAATATTCTGAAAAATTTGTTAACCGAGTTTTGTCTAAATTAAACGAATTCGGAACAAAATGAAATGCACATGTCTACTTTTAACATGTTCAGGAAAATCGGTTTCATTTGTAAATCTACCCTATATGCTATTTCTTAACATATTGACCCTTGCAACACTTCTTCACAAAGATACTTTAAGCTGGCAATATGCTTTTTGATTTTTTTCGTATGCCTTGCAGGCTGAACTAAAAAAATTCTAGCAGATTCCTTTATCCTCCTTAACCTCTTACTGCAGTTATAGTATTCTGACTGCTGGCACCAGCATAACTGAACAGTGGTGGCATCCAGTCAGGTGAGCGATTTCCTGCTTGACTCCTACGATTTTTCATTCAAAAGATGTGAAGCAGGTGGGTGGTGGCAGGACCACCCACAATGCAAATTTCACATTGTATGGCCAGCTTTTTTGTTTTGATAAAAAAATAAAGTACAGCGTTTATTCGTTATCCGTGAGCATTATGATATGCACTTTTAATTATTTAATTATATATTTAATGAATTAGCACTGTGTTATATTTTTTATTAATTTTGTACTCCTAAATATCTGCAAACATTTATTGATACAGCAGCTGGGATTTTGTTACTAAAGGTGTGGTGCCAACATAACACATATACAGCTTTACAATTTATTATCTAGGGGACTTTGCTGCTGTTAAATAGGCAATATCAAGGGTTAATATGGTAGAGGTTAGGATTGGCAAGTAAAGTTTGCCATACACAATGCTAATTTAATTTTGGCTAGTTCCTGTCGCCATCCTCCCACCCAACATCTCTCAAGAGAAAATATTTGTTCACACAGCTGCTGCATCCACTCAGATGCACCCGCGTTGCATTTAGGTTACCTCCTCTTAATAATCATTTTTTTTAAACGGTTAAAGAAGTATGTAGGTTGTTGATGCTTTTTCCAGCCACCCAGCAATGGATTCTCCTTTACAATTGCTTGCCATTTGTTAGGTGTTAGAATGTACAGTAAATGCTCTCAAGGCAACCATCTACCATGCATCTGGCATACTCACAATTTCAGTACTTCTGCATTGAAAAGTTAGATGTTTATGGGCAATAAGAATGTTTGTTTTTCAGGTTGTGACCCCTAGATTACAAATCTAAAAAATGGATCAGCAAGATGAGAAAGAGACTGCTCCTAGCAATGATGCTTTCCAATACAGAATGGGTCTCAATGACAACAAGGCTGGGATGGAGGGGCTGGATAAGGAGAAAATCAACAAGATCATCATGGATGCTACAAAAGTGAGTTGGCATTCTATATATTTTTTTATTAGGGTTAAAGTGGATGTAAACCCACCACGCACCCAGTATAAATGAATGGCACAGTATTAATGTATATACAGTATCTTACAAAAGTGAGTACACCCCTCACATTTTTGGAAATATATTATTATATCGTTTCATGTGACAACACTGAAGAAATGACACTTTACTACAATGTAAAGTAATGAGTGTGCAGATTGTATAACAGTGTAAATTTGCTGTCCCCTCAAAATAACTCAACACACAGCCATTAATGTCTAAACCTGTGGCAACAAAAGTGAGTACACCCCTAAGTTAAAATGTCCTAAATGGGCCCAATTAGCCATTTTCCCTCCCCGGTGTCATGTGACTTGTTACTGTTACAAGGTCTCAGGTGTGAATGGGGAGCAGGTGTGTTAAATTTTGGTGTTATCGCTCTGTCTCTCATACTGGTCACTGGAAGTTCAGCATGGTACCTCATGGCAAAGAACTCTCTGAGGATCTGAAAAAAAGAATTGTTGCTCTACGTAAAGATGGCCAAGGCTATAAGAAGATTGCCAAGACCCTGAAACTGAGCTGCAGCATGGTGGCCAAGACCATACAGTGGTTTAACAGGACAGGTTCCACTCAGAACAGGCCTCACAATGGTCGACCAAAGAGGTTGAGTGCACATGCTCAGCGTCATATCCAGAGGTTGTCTTTGGGAAATAGATGTATGAGTGCTGCCAGCATTGCTACAGAGTTTGAAGGGGTGGGGTCAGCCTGTCAGTGCTCAGACCATATGTCGCACACTGCATCAAATTGGTCTTCATGGCTGTCGTCCCAGTAGGAAGCCTCTTCTAAAGATGATGCATAAGAAAGCCTGCAAACAGTTTGATGAAGACAAGCAGACTAAGGACATAGATTATTGGAACCATGTCCTGTAATCTGATGAGACCAAGATAACCAAGATAAACGTATTTAGTTCAGATGGTGTCAAGCGTGTGTGGCAGCAACCAGTTGAGCAGTACAAAGACAAGTATGTCTTGCTTACAGTCAAGCATGGTGGTGGGATTGTCATGGTCTGGGGCTGTATGAGTGCTGCCGGCACTGGGGAGCTATAGTTCATTGAGTGAATCTTGATTGCCAACTTGTACTGAAGCAGAGCATGATCCCTTCTCTTCGGAGACTGGGTTGCAGGACAGTGTTCCATCATAATGACCCCAAACACACCTCCAAGGCGACCACTGCCTTGCTAAAGAAGCTGGGGGTAAAGGTGATGGACTGGCCAAGCATGTCCCCAGACTTAAACCCTATTGAGAATCTGTGGGGCATCCTCAAATGGAAGATGGAGTGCAAGGTCTCTAACATCCACCAGCTCTGTGATGTTGTCATGGAGGGTTAAGGAAGTGTTGAAAAATAATGGTGGCCACACAAAATATTGAAACTTTGGGCCCAATTTGGACATTTTCACCTAGGGGAGTACTCACTTTTGTTGCCAGCGGTTTAGACATTAATGGCTGTGTGTTTAGTTATTTTGAGGGGGCAGCAAATTTACACTGTTATACAAGCTGTACACTCACCACTTTACCTTGTAGCAAAGTGTAATTTCTTCAGTGTTGTCACATGAAAAGATGTAATAAAATATTTACAAAAATGTGAGAGGTGTACTCACTTTTGAGATACTGTATACATGCAAGCCTCCTGCATGTACCCCTACCTTGCAAATGTCAACCCCTTCAGCAGTAGCAGCCCCACAAAACTCTGGAATCAGTGGGTAGATCTCTTTGCTGGAGCTCGGTGGGTGGAGTCATGATGGACTCCCCACCCACCTTTACACTCTCCTACTCTCCTATTCCTGAGTTTTGAGAAACATCCAGTCAAAACTCATGAAATTCACCACATGACTTCAGCATGCCCAATCATGCTGAGGTGTGGAGCAGCCAATCCTGGGAGAGCTGGAGAAGAAAGGAGGGGGGTGAAGCTCTTTATGCTAGTGCATGAGATAAAGAAATGACCTGTCAGTCACAACATCGGGGAAGAAACCGTAGCATATTTCTCTGTGTGTCTGTTTTTTTCCTACTGAAAAAAGATAAGAGGATTGCTCAGAGCTGGATTAACTCTTCGTGGGAAGACTGGGCACAGATGACATGACATCCTACTGTAAAACGTTGAACTATTCAAATTTTTTTCGGGTTTACATCCACTTTAATATATAAGCTTGAAGAGGAAGCCCTTTTCTATTCTTATTTTACTTGCGTTACTTTACTGTGGATCAAAGCCATACAATTTTTTTTTTTTTTTGGAATTAAAAAGCAAAACCATTCTTTGTGTAACCAAATGCAGCTATGGGAGAAATCGCTTAATGTAAACCTATTAAAAAAATGTACACAAGAAAATTCTGAAGATCAAACGCCACCATATTCCTTCATCTGTTTTCTTTATTTATATAGTGATCCAGAGCCCTGGATACTAGGGTGCTCAGATATGCTCCAATTGTTTTTACAGCTTTGTCCTGCCTACCTCTCTTGCTCTTCGCTTGACTATAAGTGAGGCCATATGTCAAGATGATAGGCTGGTAGTAATGACAAGGAGGAGGTGGGACAGAGCTAGTGACCACAGGAGCACGAGCATTCTTCAAAGAAAAGAAAACTGAAATGCAGGTCCTCAGAGGTGTACACTCTTCAATGCAATTAGAAGATAGTAGGAAGTGACCCATTTACAGGATGAACTTGACTCTAAGCTTGAGTAAAGCTAAGTCACCCTTTCTAGGTGGAAGCGTGCGTTCTACGAATAAGTAAACAGATGCGAGCCCTCTATGACCAACGCCCTTGGCCCCCTTAAATTTATTCCCCATTTCTACTAGCACCTGGGTATTCAGTTATCATACTAAGATGTTTAATGATTTCTACCATAATCTATATAGCTTTAGATTAGAACCAGATCAGACACCATTAAGGCTTATCTGGAAGTGTCTGGCCTACCCTCTAATCCAATGACAGCGAAAAACCTAGAAAAAAAAAACATAGAATGCATGGAGGTAAAAAATCTTCAGCCTTTCCAACCACTTTAACTTTTTTTTCTTTATTCTGTGACAACATTACTGTAAACGATTCTGCTACTTCAGATCTCATATTCTTTTACTGATAGATGTGATGACCCATTTATAGTTCTGTAAACAAGGGTCATCTTTTAGCACTGTCAAAAGCTGCAATAGAAGCTGAACCTGTGAAAAGCAGATAAGATCTCCATCTGCCGATTACTGGAAAAATTTCAATAAAATTCTAGTAAAATAAATCTTTTTTTTTTTCTCTAAAGTAAGAAAGCTAGCAAACGGTACAGCAACAAAAGTAGTCATAGAATAACAATCCCTCGTGTATAAATATTGCTCCCCAAATGCAAGGTAAGAGCGACAGCAAACTTAACTATAAACAGACATGGATAAAGCAAAACTTACAGAGCATCAGTTTGTAAGAGCCAGGTAAACATCTAAGGCATGAAGGTCTTTCGTTCAAGAGAATTGCCAAAAAGACAACATCCAGGCAATCGGAACAGTATCACATAGGCCAAACCGCTGGTCTAACGACTCTGTGGTCTAAAATGACGGACCTGAACAGGAAGCTTGGCACAAAAAAACCCCAAAACATAAAATGGCCATGGCCTACACTGTAAAGAATCTACTCGAGTTCAACGAAGCGGGGAGGAAGCAAATAGAGGCAAAAAGCAAAGAAGAAAGGGAACGAGAAAGGGAGAAAAAGGGGAAGGGGAATTAAAGAAAGGTGGGAAATCGGGGACTAGAGAAGATTTCATAATCTTAATAAACTAAATGTCTTATTTACCTGAGTTTTATAAAAAGTTAAATGTCACTAGCTCTATCATTAGCTCTGGCTTAGATAAGCCTCGTAAATTATTATTACCGTATATACTTGAGTATAAGCCGACCCGAATATAAGCCTAATTTTACCACAAAAAACTGGGAAAACTTATTGACTCGTGTATAAGCCTAGGGTGGGAAATGCAGCAGCTACTGTTAAATTAACAAGCCATTACACTGGGACTCAGCCATTACACAGGTATTGTAGCCATTACACAGGGATTGTAGCCATTACACAGGGGCTCAGCCATTACACATGGACAGGGAGCACAGTACCTTCTCTCCTCTCCTCATCTAAGTCAGCCACTCCGGACCTGCCCACAGCACAGCGACAAGCCGATCACTGGCATTCACTGTGCAGCCAATCAGTCTATGTATGTGCTCTGTTCAGCGGACATACATAGACTTTTCGGACCACCCACAGAGGCTGTAGGAGCCTGCAGATGTGATGATGTGGGACACTCACTCGAGTATAAGCCGAGGGGGGGGGGGGCTTTTTCAGCACAAAAAAACGTGCTGAAAAACTTGGCTTATACTCGAGTATATACAGTACTTATTCTTTAAGATTGTAACTTTACAGTTTTCAAGGTAAGTTACAAACTCTTAGTATTTTTGATTTACCGTCTGAATGATATATTGGTCATTTTCTTACAATACTTTGTTGGATGTTAAAGTGTTACTAAACCCAAAACAAGAAATTCAGTCTGTATATGTAGTAAAGCATGCTTGTTATACTCACTGTGGAACCTTAAGCCTGGTACACACTATTATTGTTTTCATGTTCAACCCAATATATCTCCTAATATTTGCAGAGCTAGGGAACAAGCTGTGCATGCTCAATGTGGTGTGTATTGCTAGAGTTTTGTTTTTTCTTGGGAGAGTGCATGTGATCAGCACAGGGCCAATTAGCACTGTCCAGACAGAGGGTCAGGGTCCTGCATTCTCATAGGACAATCGTGGGAGAATGAAAAGTCCTCCTAACTGGACATTGATAATAGTCACAAGACTGCCATATACTGCTGATGAGAAAAGGTATTTAGCAGTTTATATTTACTAAAATAATTGCATTTCCATGTTCTGTGTACTGTGGGAGACCAGGTATAGTGAATGCAGGGCCCTGGGTTTAGTGACACTGTAAAGGCTTTGAGTGTGGTCAGTGAGCTTTATAGTCTGTTTACCCCAGTTACCTACAGATAAGGTACAGTTATATTTGTTTTTCAGGGCTCCAGATTTTATGAAAATGAGCTCAAGAAAGACCAGCAAGTTAACCAGCGCATTGAGAAAATACTTCAACAAAAAGCCTTGCTGACCAGTTCACAAATCAGTAAAGCTCAAATCCAGGTACATGGGTTTACCTCTATTTTTTGTTGCTTTTTATATAATTTTAGGAACTTTTAGGCTCCTTTCACACATTCCTTCCGTTTGTTTCATCAGTTCAGTCACGTTTTTTTCAAAGAAAAAACGCATCATTTTTTCATCAGTTTTTCATCAGTGTTTGCATCCACTTAACCACTTGAGTCATATTTTTGGTTTACATTTGAGAAGCACGATTCTGGATAAAATGAGAATTAAGGATTTTTTTTGCTTAGAATAAAGATCACGATTCTCTCACAATTCTCGCAGTGTAACATCTTTCACATCTTACACAAAAAATTGGGCTAACTTTACTGTTTAGTTTTTTTAAATTCATTTTCATATAATTCTCTTAGGCAAATATTCCATCATAGGGTGGAACTATGATGGTAACAATAGATAAGCATGCCACATCCTGGATATATACCTAGAATGTAATTGATTTTTTCAGGAAATGGACTTTAAAGGCATGTCAGGTAGAAAAATATAATATACTTTATTTGTTACAAATAATAGCATCCATGTGCTCACAGTACATAATTGTTTTTTTTAAAAAATCTACTAATAAAAGATTGCATGCATATATCTAGGACTAATGAAAATCCTAAAAGGTGGCATCAATTCATGTATGTTTCCCCGGGGTCATTCAACTGGGGAGTTGAGTCCCCGGTAAATCACCATGAAAATGATCCCCACTGTTCCGGGATATGTCCCATCGTAACCTAATTTGTCATATACAACCGTGATCTTGATACAGAATAATATAAATATGCAATTGATATAGGCTATGTGGACGGGACTCCCGGTGGATAGGATGAAGAATGGTATCTTGTTCGCTCAACTAGTTTCGCGCTTAGCGCTTCGTCTGGAGCGTAGGGGTCAATCTAATAAGATCAATGAACAACATACATATTAGAGTTTTGAAAAAGCATGTCTACCAAGGTCATCTTATTTCTCATTTGTTAGTACACTGTAACAAATACATGCAAAGCGGAAACCACTCACATGATAAATACCATGTGTTCATATGCCAGCAGTGTTAGATACTTCCCCAAGGGTCCAAGAGGGCCATTACCCCAATTGGGGGAGGGTCTCTCAGTGGATAGGAATTGTCACCATGCCAATCGCGTCCCCCACCAGCAAACCGAACTGCACCAAGGCTAGCACGGGGGCCTAGGTATAAAAATTAGAAAAACAGTGTTTGATATAGTTTTATAGGTCATTGACCCCAATAATATGTAATATGAAGCCACAGTCTCAAAATTACCTGAGAGTATTATGTTATAAGGCACGATGTCCAAACAACCAAATACACCATAGGACATATATATATATATGTATATCAGTTCTCTTAAATCAATGATGTCAGTATTACAATCTATAGTTGGGGGGATTTTTTTGGGAAACAACTTTGTGGGACTTCAAACCGCCATCAAATCATTATCGCGTCCATCCCGGCAAATGTGGAGTACGTCCAGCTCCAGGGATGCCACACTATAGAGTACAAACACATAAATATATCCATGAGATCAAATGACCCCACAAGTCGAGCTATAGGCTCATGTACAAAGCGTTCTAAACAAGGGTCACAGAGTTGTCACCCATTGTATGACTCACCAAGTGTGTCGCCTGTAAAATACTGCCTATGTCCGCGCAGATGTCTCAAGCGTCCTGTATGGACTGTCAGGTGGCTTGTGTGTTCGCTGCTCCCATCCCATCTTATAGGAATACCCATAGGCCCCAATTGATGGCGTGCGTCTCCACACCCCGCCAAAACGGCGGCGTGTGACGCCATCAACCCGGCTGACCCACTGCGCATGCGCGGACCCTCCCCCGTATCCCAGGAGACGG
>BLSH010411863.1:6887-20356 GCA_018402905.1 Glandirana rugosa
AATGGGGTAGACAGGTCAGACAGGGGTGAGCCCCTATTGGTGGGTGGAATGGGGAAAGATGTGGGGGGGGGCTATGGAAGATGATATGAAGGTTCCCATGTCACAATCAACCATTGGAAATGGTTCTGTTTGTATTAAAATTAAAAATATGCAACATGCATGTGCAAAATGTGACAGTGAATTAAAGTGTTTATTTACCAATACCAGGAGTCTGCCAGGCAAAATAGATGAGTTGGAAGCTCTGGTGCATGAGGAGAACTATGATTTAATTTGTATTGCTGATTCTTGGCTTCATTCTTCTCATGACTGGGCTATTAACCACTTCCTTACTGGGCACTTAAACCCCCCTCCTGCCCAGACCAATTTTTGGCTTTCAGCGCTGTCGCATTTTGAATGACAATTGCGCGGTCGTGCGACGTTGTACCCAAATAAAATTTGCGTCCTTTTTTTCCCACAAATAGAGCTTTCTTTTGGTGGTATTTGATCCCCTCTGCGTCATTTCTGATCGCCGCTATAAACAAAAAATGAGCGACAATTTTGCAAAAAAGAACAATATTTTTTACTTTTTGCTAAAGTACAAATCCATTAAAAAAATTATTCATCAGTTTTGGCCGATATTTATTCTTCTACATATTTTTGGGAAAAAAAAAATCGCAATCGGCGTATATTGATTGGTTTGCGCAAAAGTTATCGCGTCTACAAACTGGGAATTGATTTATGGCGTTTTTATTATTTTTTTTTTTTTTACTAGTAATGGCGGCGATCTGCGATTTTTAGCGGTAATGCGATATTGGGGGGGACATGTCGGAACATTTTGACACTTTTTTGGGACCAATGACATTTATTCAGCGATCAGAAATTTAAATGTCCACTGATTACTGTATAAATGTCATTGGCAGTGAAGGGGTTAACCTGCAGGGGGCAGTGTAGGGGTTAAATATGTTCCCTGGCTGTGTTCTAACTGTGGGGGGGCATGGCTGGTCGGGACATAACAGATCTAACTGATCCCAGTGACAGGGATCAGTAGATCTGCTATGCCCCCTGTCAAAGAACGGGGAACCGCCGTGTTTACAACGGCGGTTCCCCGTTCTGAGGCTCCTGAGAGTGATCGCGGGTCTCGGGCGGACATCGCCTCCAGGGGGCGCGCGGGAGCATGCGCAGTGGGAGGACGTCCATGGACGTCCTCCCGGCATTTCAGGTCCGCGCTGGAGCCGTAAATCGGCAATAGCGCGGACCTGGAGGGGTTAATATTTCTGGCTATGCTCTCTTTCAGAAAGACAGGGTAAAACGGAAGGGTGGTGGTGTCTGTCTGTGAGAAGTGATCTCAAAGCGAGTATGAATGAGGAACTAGTTGATGGAGAGTGTGAAGAGTCTGAAGCATTATTAGTAGATCTGTATATGGGTGTGCACACTACAAAGGTTATCATTGGAGTTTGTTATAGACTTCCCAGTGTTAAAGAGGAGGTGGAGACTCGGCTCCTTGCACAGATGGAAAGAGCTGCAAGGGCTTAGACAGTGATAATAATGGGGGATTTTAAATACCCAGAAATTAACTGGAGTAATGGGACTGCTGAGACAGTTAAAGGAAAAAAAAAATATAAACCTATTACAGGACAATTTTATGGTCTAGTTTATTGAGGCCCCAACTAGGAATGATGCTTTGCTGGACCTGGTAATCTCAAATCATGCAGAGCTTATTACTAGAGTTGAGCGAACACCTGGACGTTCAGGTTCGGAGGGTCCGAACAAACTTTGGAAAAAAGTCCAGGTTCGGCACCGAACGTTGCCCGAACGTTATTCTGGACCCCATTGAAGTCAATGGGGACCCGAACTTTTAGGCACAAAAATGGCTGTAACAAAGTCCTGGAAAGTGCTAGAGGGCTGCAAAAGGAAGTAAAATGGGGGTAAGAGTAGGGCAAGTGCCCTACAAAAAATGGGGATAGGGAAAATAAATTAAAATCAAATAAACTAGGAGATGATTTTTGAGCAATAATGTGTCACTTACAGCAACAGCTGGCCCTATAGGAGTAGGCAATGATTCTTGATCTTGAACAATAATCTGTCCCTCTAAGCAGAAGCCTCTACCTAGTGCAGTCAGCTCGCTCTTAGCAGCAGTATGTGAAATCTCAAATTACTCCCACAATCTGATCGTTGTGTACGATCGCACAATCTGATTGTTGTGTACGATCGTAACGATCGTTGTGTTAGGCAGGGTTTGACCTGCAATGTGCCACTCAAAGCAGCAGTATGTGAAATCTCAAATTACTCCAACAATCTGATCGTTGTGCACGATCGTAGCGACCGTTGTGTTATGCAGAGTTTGATCTGCAATCTGGAACTCAAAGCAGCAGTATGTGAAATCTCAAATTTCTGCAATCTATCCCTCAGAGCAACAGCAGTAGTAATCTCAGGATGCAGGATCAGATGTTAAAACGTCTGCAATCTCTCCCTGACAAAAACGCTGACAGCTTCCTCTCCCTACACTAACCCAAGAGCATGTGACATGCCGCACTGTGACTCCAGCTTACAAAGAGGCTGGGTCACATGATGCACTGGCCAATCACAGCCATGCCATTAGTAGGCATGGCTGTGATGGCTTCTAAGGGCAAACCAGTGAAACGCTTGTTTATTGGCTGCCCTTCAGCTATTCAATGTGCGTGATCAACTACCAGAACCCAGAACCCGAACCCAAACATTTTTTGAAATGTCCGTGTTCGGGTCCGGGTCCCGGACACCCGAAAGTTCGGTACGGACCCGAACATTACAGTCCGGGTTCACTCAACACTACTTATTACCAATATTCATATAAAAGAACATCTGGGTAACAGTGACCATAACATGATTTCATTTAATGTAAGCTGCAAGCAACTAACACATACGGGAAAGATAAAAAAACTTAATTTTAAGAGAGCGATTTTTACGAGGATGAGGGCTGCTCTCCAGGACTTAGACTGGGAGGGAATATTGGCATTGATGAACACAGAAAAGAATTGGAATTTTTCAAAAAGACTGTATGCAAACTCACTGCAAAGTACAGTATATTCCCATGGGCAATAAGTTTAAAAGGCTAAAAATAAAACCTATGTGGCTCACGGCCAAAGTTAAAAAAAAGTTATAAATGATAAGAAAAGAGCATTTAAAAAATATAAAAATGAGGGAACACTATCTTTAAAATGTTACAAAGAATATAACAGAATATGTAAAAAGGAAATCAAGGATGCAAAAATTCAAAATGAACGACAGATTGCAAAAGATAGTAGGACAAACCCCCAAAAATTCTTCAAATATATTAATAGTAAAAAGGTCAGGTCTGAGCATGTAGGCCCTTTACAAAATAATCTACAGTGTGTGACTGGGGACAAAGAGGAGGCAAACTTATTAAATACATTCTTCAGCTCTGTGTATACAAAGCAGCATGTCCATAATGGGGGTGGTAGTGACACAGCCCCAAATGATCCACAATGGCTCAAAAGTGAAATGTTCCAGAAGTATTTAGACAGAATAAATTAAATAAAGCACCTGGACCAGATGACATCCATCCATGGATCCTAAAGGAATTGAGCTCTGTCATTTCAAAGCCATTGTATCTAATTTTTAGGGACTCATTAATGACTGGAATAGCACCACTGGATTGGCATAGGGCCAATGTGGTGCCCATATTTAAAAAGGGATCAAAGTCTTTACCAAGTAACTATAGACCTGTTAGTTTAACTTCTATAGCTGGGTAGATACTGGAGAGTTTAATAAAAGACCACATAGATCTTGTTGGAAAAAATGTTTTAAGCAACATACAGCATGGATTCATGAAAGACAGAAGTGTCAAACAAACCTAATTTCTTTTTATGAGGAAGTAAGTAAAACCTTGGACAGAGGGGTGGCTGTGGACGTGATATACTTGGATTTTGCAAAAGCGTTTGACACCATTCCCCACACACGGCTAATGTGTAAGGTAAACTCTGCAGGCTTGGAAAGATCAGTTTGTAAATGGATAGAAAACTGGCTAAAAGACCGAATTCAGAGAGTAGTGGTTAATGATTCTTACTCTGAATGGTCTAAGATTATCAGTGGTGTACCCCAAGGTTCAGTGTTGGGACCCTTACTTTTCAATATATTTATAAATGATATAGGGTCTGGGATTAAACGTACCATTTCAGTGTTTGCAGATGACACCAAGCTATGAAGTGGAATAACGTCCTTACAGGATGTCTCCAACTTACACGCAGACCTCAATGCACTGTCTAATTGGGCGAATGTGTGGCAAATGAGGTTTAATATTGATAAATGTAAAGTTATGCATTTTGGGGCTAAGAATATGCATGCATCGTACATACTAGGGGGATTACAACTGGGGGAATCCATAGTGGAGAAGGATCTGGGGGTTTTGGTAGATCATAAGCTTAATAATGGCATGCAAAGCAAGCAAAATCCTATCTTGTATTAAGAGAGGTATGGACTCCAGAGATAGAGACATCCTTTTGCCCCTGTACAAATCATTAGTAAGACCTTGGAATATGCAGTTCAGTTTTGGGCACCAGTTCTCAAAAATTATATCGGGGAACTGGAGAAAGTGCAGAGAAGGGCAACCAAACTAATAAGAGGCATGGAGGAGCTCAGCTATGAGGAAAGATTAGAGGGACTGAATTTATTCTCTCATGAGAAGAGGATTACGGGGGATATGATCTACATGTACAAATACATAAGTGGTCCATATAGTGAACTTGATGTTGAGTTATTTACTTGAAGGTCATCACAAAGGA
This sequence comes from Glandirana rugosa, assembly GCA_018402905.1. NCBI lineage: Eukaryota > Metazoa > Chordata > Amphibia > Anura > Ranidae > Glandirana > Glandirana rugosa. The sequence goes on from BLSH010411863.1 coordinate 11,645, forward strand.
TAATAGGGCACTCTTTACATCTAGAGGAAAAAAGATTTCATCTCCAAATACAGAAAGGTTTCTTCACAGATAGAACTGTGAAAATGTGGAATAGACTCCCTCCAGAGGTGGTTTTGGCCAGCACGGTAGATTGCTTTAAAAAAGGCCTGGAGTATTTCCTTAATGTAAATAATATAACTGGGTACTAACATTTTTAGGTAAAGTTGATACAGGGTGAATCCGATTGTCTCTCAGGGGATCAGCTACAGCAAATTGGATCATGCTTTGATGGGTTTTTTTGCCATCCTCTGGATCAACTGTGGGTGAAGTATTGTATATGGGATTGTATGGTTATATATAATTTTTCTAGTTTTTCCTTTTTTTTTTGGTTGAACTAGATGGACTTGTGTCTTTTTTCAACCTGACTAACTATGTAACTATGTGTGGTATAGAGGGGTATAAAGAACTTGTTTATTCTGGCTACCAACCTGTTGCTTTGTCAGGCTGATTTCCTTGTCTTTATATTGTCTGACTTTTTTATGATCACCCTATACATCGTTTTTTAACTCATTTACACTTTTGAATGAATGATCAATGCCTGGATATCTAACATTCACATTTGCCTTGAAAGCAACAACAAAAGAAAGGGTGCACCGACCTAATGCATTACCAACATAACCATTTTTATTGAATAGTAAAAAAGTAATCTACTTACAAGCTCTTAGCAAGTATAGACAGGTAAAATGGTACCAACGAGACCACCTCAAAGTCCACAGTGCTCAGTCAGTGGTATGGGAAGCCCTTGTAGCATTCAAAGGCTAATGCATTTTGAGGGTTTAGCCCTCTTCCGCAGAGCCAAGGGGAGGAACCTTTATAATGCAGTACTACAAAACAAAATAAACAAAATTGACAAAAATTAAAAGACATTTACATACAAATGGTAAAAAGAAAATAATGCAACTATTGATTGAACTATTAATGACTGCTGTTTACAAGCTTCTTTCATGCTGTAACTGTTGTCAGTATTTCTGACAAAAAAACTGACAGTTCAGTGCTACAGATCATAACTGGAGAGCAAACTGGGCTGTCAGTTTTACAGCCTGTCCCCCTGTGTATTAGGAGCCACTATTAACATTTATGTCTAGGTGTAATGCGCAGGACTGTAGAGTCCTGGTTTGTATTTAACTGTCTCCCACCCGCCGTATAGACAAATAACGGCGGAGCAGGGTGGCTCTTGTTCTGTGATGATGTCATATGATGGCGTCCAGTTTAACCCCGAATGCGCGCTGGGACACGGTGCAACCCTGATTTCGGCAAAGAACCGTGGTTCTTTACCTATGTGATCGGCTGCGTCCATTCACAACCAGTCACATGTAAATAAGGAGGTGCCATTTATGGGCTCTCCTCACCTTACACTGGCAGAGTGTGAGGTGAGGAGAGCCGATCAGTGGCATCTCCTCACAGGGAAGATATGTATAGGTTATCAGTGTCCTGATTACAATGCAGCCCAAAAAGTGCCCATCATTGATGCCACTCTGTGCCCATTAATGACACCACTCTGTGCCCATAAGTGACACCAGTCTGTGCACATCAGTTACACCAGTCTGTGCTCATTTGTGAGGCCAATAAGTGCTGCCTTTCAGTGCCCATCAGTGCCTGCCCATTAGCGCCACTCATCAGTGCCAATCAGTGCCACTCATCAGTGCCCATCAGTGCCACCTATCAGTGCCCATCAGTGCCACCAATCAGTGCTCATTAGTGCTGCATATCAGTGCCACATATCAGTGTCCATCAGTGCTGCATATCAGTGCCTCCTCCTCAGTTACACCCCATCAATGCCCTTCAGTGGTGCCTCATCAGTGCCCATTAGCCCCGCCTCATCCGTGTCCATCAGTGCAGCTTCATTAGTGCCCATCAGTGCAGCCTCATCAGCGCATATCAGTTAAGAAGAAAAATTACTTATTTACAACATATTCGGACAGGAACTAAGAAAAACTTTTTTTTCCAAAATTTTTCTACTTTTAGCAAAAATTAAAAAACCCAGTGGTGATTAAATACCACCAAAAGAAAACTCTATTTGTGGCAAGAAAACAATAAAAAATGTATTTGGGTTCAGCATTGCATGACTGCACAATTGTCATTCAAAGTGCAACAGCACTGAAAGCTGACAAATGGCCTGGTCAGGAAGGGGGTGAAAGTGTCCGGTATTGAGGTGGTTAAGGAGCCCAGCGGGGCATAGCGCTAAGTTAGACATCTGGTCGCATTCAATGTATCGGGAACCGCTGTTTCTTTCCCAGAGAGTCATCAGACCCAGATGCACTCTTCTTTATCACTTTAGCACTCAAAGAGAATGTCTCATTTGCCCTGGGTTAGTCTGGCCCTGCATTTTTCTAAGTTCTGTTCTATGTTTCTCCACACTGTGACGCGGTTTTTAATCTGATTTAAATATTGAACATTTCTGCAGTTTACGTGCTAATGTTTTAATTCTAATTGCTAATACCTACTTACTGGATATCTGATAACATATATCAGTAGCTATATAGGGAAAGGATTGCACTTTTTAAAAATGGTTTATCTAAGCAACAATTTCCCCAGGGTAAGGTTACAAGATTTTCCAAGTGAAATCTAGGAATTCCCATTCTGACTATGCCCATTATAACCACACCTACAACATCACACCCCTATTTTTAGCCACACCTGCAAAATGATGTCACCATTTTTACCACACCCTCAAAAAAAGTTACATTCAAGGTAAAAAGGGCATTGGACACTCTAAGTAGAGAAATGATGCAGTGAAATTGCAATAACAGTGGGAGTGGCTTAAATGTCTATGGTTATATAACACGTGAGTCTTTTCTGCTTTGGGTCAAGAGTGCAAAATGCACAGAGTTCAGGGGTCACGGGTGTGTAATGAGTGAATGAGGTTAGGAGTGGGTAATGCACCAAGTCCAGCACAGAGATCCTCTTAAACAGAAATCACCCTTTTTTACAAATACAATTCCCCCAACCCCCTACCAGACCTTGGCATTGGGTTGGAACAAAAGCAGGAACCTGCTTTTTCTTGTGACCCCGCACTGCCACTGCCTGTGTGTATGTGGTGATGTCCCTGATGTAAGTCACTTTCCATTTTATCTTTGGCTGGCTATTGTTTTAATTTTGCAATACATTTTTATATGGATTACACTATGTTGCCGGAATTTTGTTTATTTGGGCAACAATCCTGGTGTGATGATGGCCGCCTGTTCCCTATGCCTCTGAAGTACCAGTGGATGTCCTGTTTACTGGATTGGAGATCTACCAGCAGGATTCCAAGATCTGGTTGCATTCCTATGGGCATTATTCATAAGGTCTTCTTGTGAGCGTGCATTACATGTGGTGGTGGTGTACATACAGTATCTCACAAAAGTGAGTACACCCCTCACATTTTTGTAAATATTTTATTACATCTTTTCATGTGACAACACTGAGGAAATTACACTTTGCTACAATGTAAAGTAGTGTGTGTACAGCTTGCATAACAGTGTAATTTGCTGTCTCCTCAATATAACTCAACATACAGCCATTAATGTCTAAACCACTTGCAACATAAGTGAGTACACCCCTAAGTGAAAATGTCCAAATTGGGCTCAAAGTGTCAATATTTTGTGTGTCCACCATTATTTTCCAGCACTGCCTTAACCCTCTTGGTTCACCAGAGCATCACAGGTTGCCACTGGAGTCCTCTTCCACTCCTCCATGATGACATAGCGGCACTGGTGGATGTTAGAGACCTTGCGCTCCTCCACTCTCCATTTGAGGATTCCCTACAGATGCTCAATAGGGTTTAGGTCTGGAGACATGCTTGGCCAGTCCATGTCACGTACCTGGTGGTAGAGTCTGGCTTATGCGGGGGGCAACCTCTCTTACGGCCCTGGTTCGAGAACCCCTGGTAGTGTGGACAGGGAGCTCTGGAGCACAGGGGGGCACGAGGGCTGGACAAACTTCAGGTGGTTGGGAGAAGTCCCAGGAAGCTCGTGAAAGACAGGAGAGTAGTGGTTCAGTCCGGGTTGGCAACTGGCAGGCGGTGCGGTACAACGGGATCAGGCAAACGGATGGTCGGGTACAGGCAGGGTCGGCAACGCGCTGGCAACAGAAGTACAGTAGGAGCAGGCAAGCGGATGGTCGTAAACAAGCCGGAGTCAGGTGCGGGCAGATATCAACAGGTCCAAGGGAAAAGCCGGGGTCACAGGAACAAGAAATCACACGAAAGTAGTCACCGGGGGTTCACAGGTTCAGGGAACGTTGTAGAGCGGTCAACACCAGCTGCAGGGCTCTGCTGACTGAAATAGAGCCGCCAGGCGCCGTTTCCGGCGCGTGCGCGCGCACGTGAGCACGCGCGCACGAACGCGCACGGGCGCGCGCTAACGTGCACAGGCGCGCGCACCACCGCGGAAAGGCAGAAATCGGTCCTTTCCTGACAGTCCATCACCTTTACCTTCAGCTTACTTACCAAGGCAGTGGTCATCTTGGAGGTGTGTTTGGGGTTGTTATCATGTTGGAATACTGCCCTGTGGCCCAGTCTCCAAAGGGAGGGGATCATGCTCTTTTTCAGTATGTCACAGTACATGTTGGCATTCATGGTTCCCTCAATGAACTGTAGATCCCCAGTGCCGGCAGCAGTCATGCAGCCCCAGACCATGACACTCCCACCAACATGCTTGACTGTAGGCAAGACACACTTCTCTTTGTAGTCCTCATCTGGTTGCCACCACACACGCTTGACACCATCTGAACCAAATAAGTTTGTCTTGGTCTCATCGGACCACAGGACATGGTTCCAGTAATCCATGTCCTTAGTCTGTTTGTCTTCAGCAAGCTGTTTGCTGGCTTTCTTGTGCATCATCTTTAGAAGAGGCTTCTTTCTGGGATGACAGCCATACAGACCAATTTAATGCAGTGTGTGGCGTATGATCTGAGCACTGACAGGCTTACCCCCCCACCCCTTCAGCCGCTGCAGCAATGCTGGCAGCAGTTATACGTCTATTTCCTAAAGACAACCTCTGGATATGACGATGAGCATGTGTACTCAACCACTTTGGTCCACCATGGCGAGTCCTGTTCTCAGTGGAACCTGTCCTGTTAAACAGCTGCATTGTCTTGGTCACTGTGCTGTAGCTCAGTTTCAGGGTCTTGGAACTCTTCTTATAGCCTAGGCCATCTTTATGTAGAGCAACAATTCTATTTTTCAGATCCTCAAAGAGTTCTTTGCCATGAGGTGCCATGTTGAACTTCCAGTGACCAGTATGAGAGAGTGAGAGCGATAACACCAAATTTAACACACCTGCTCCCTATTCACACCTGAGACCTTGTAACACTAACAAGTCATGTGACACTAGGGAGGGAAAAGGACTGATTAAGCCCAATTTGGACATTTTCACTTAGGGGTGTACTCACTTTTGTTGCCAGCAGTTTAGACATTAATGGCTGTCTGTTGAGTTATTTTGAGTGGACAGCAAATTTACACTGTTATACAAGCTGTACACTCACATTTTACATTGTAGCAAAGTGTAATTTCTTCAGTGTTGTCATATGAAAAGATATAATAAAATATTTACAAAAATGTGAGGGGTGTACTCACTTTTGTGAGATACTGTATATCACTATAAGTCACGAGTGTTTCACCTTCACTGGGGACTTGTGTATAAGCACTCTCTTCATATATTGTATAGACCTACTGCACTATGTTTCCTTTTTTTGTTTATTTTTGCATTGGTGGAATATGAGAGGGGTCGAGAACAAGGAGACATCTTTATGACCCTGTACATCATAGTGGATTAAACCAAGCGCTTTGGCTGTTCTCTTAATTGAGACAGCATTGTAAGCTTGTGAGTGGGCAATTTACTTAGAGATTTTTCCTTGAAGATTCCTTGATGTTCATCACTATATTATTGGCACTTTATCATTGGGACATTATATGGATTCTCTGTCACATGTTTTAACTTTCAGCGCTGCATAATCTTTTTTACTCGCCTGGTGAATCTGGCTACGGTGCCAGATTTAAACTGATATGTAACAAATAATTAGTAGGAAGCTAGACAGTATACTCTAATGTCATTACATTAGCAGCTTCTGCATGTAGTGGCAGCTGCCATTCACATTATGTGGTAAATGACATTGATTTTGGCTTTTAGTTGCTGACTGCACTCTGTAGACAATGAATTGAAACTTAGTACTTTGCCACAGACTAAAATATAACTCAATGGGTTTGAAACGGGGTGAGCGATGTATAGAAAATGTCTATAAAAAGCAAAATTCACAGTATCTAAAATATTTTACGTCCTACACTGGTAACATGACTATTATTCATAACCCTTTTAAACAAACCAATATACAGTTACATAGTTACATAGTCAACGAGATTGAAAAAAGACACATCAAGTCCAACCTATGTGTGTGTTTTAATTTAAGTGTTAAATTGTATACCCCTCAATGTTGTGGTCCCTTAGGTGTGCATCTAATAGTTTTTTTGAAATTATCTATACTCTCAGCAGAGACTACTGCTTGTGGAAGAGAATTCCACATCCTCACCGTTCTTACCGTAAAGAACCCTCTACGCTTTTTAAGGTTAAACTGCCTTTCTTCTATTTTTAGTGAATGGCCTCGTGTCTTTGTGTACTCCCTTACACGGAATAGTTTTGTACCTATTGTGGGGTCACCAGTACAGTATTTGTACATTGAAATCATATCCCTCCTCAAGCATCTCTTCTCCAGAGAGAATAAGTTCAGTGCTTGTTATCTTTCCTCATAACTAAGGTTCTCCAATCCCTTAATAAGCTTTGTGGCCTTTCTCTATACCCTTTCCAATACCAGGACATCCTTCCTGAGGACTGGAGCCCTGAACTGGATGGCATATTCCAGGTGCAGCCTCACCAGAGACTTGTATAGTGGGAGAATTATTGATTTATCCCTGGAGTTGATCCCTTTCCTGATGCATGCCAACACTTTGTTAGCTTTGCTTGCAGCAGCTTGGCATTGCATGCCACTGCTGAGCCTGTTCTCCACTAGGACCCTAGGTCTTTTTCCATCCTAGATTCCCCCAGAGGCTCTCCCCCTAGTGAGTAGTTTGATTTCTTGTTCTTGGTACCCAAATGCATTATCTTACATTTTTCTACGTTACATCTCATTTGCCACTTGTCTGCCCACCCCATTAATTTATTCAGATCTTCTTGCAAGGTTTCCACATCCTGTGGAGAGTTTATTGCTCTGCTTAGCTTGGCATCATCCGCAAATATTGAGATTGAGCTTTTCACCCCATCCTCCAAGTCGTTTATGAATAAATTGAATAGAATTGGTCCCAGGACAGAACCTTGGGGAACACTACTTTCTACACCAGACCATTCTGAGTACTCCCCATTTATCACCACCCTCTGGACTTGGCCACGTTTACGGATGACGAGAATTCATTTCTGGGGTTTTTTTTAATTTTTTACTAGTAATGGCGGCGATTTGTGATTTTTGGCGGTACAGCGATATTGCAGCGGACATGTCGGACCATTTTGACACTTTTTTGGGACCAATGACATTTATACAGCAATCAGAAATTTAAATGTTCACTGATTACTGTATAAATGTCATTGGCAGTGAAGGGGTTAACTTGCAGGTGGAGATCTAGGGGTTAAGTGTGTTCCCTGGGCGTGTTCTAACTGTGGGGAGACTGGGCTACCATGGGCATAAGAGATCTAACTGATCCCAGTGACAGGGATCAGTAGATCTCCTATGCCCCCACTAACAGAGCGGGGAACCGCTGTGTTTACATCGGCGGTTCCCCGTTCTTTGGCTGTGGCTGCTCGTCGTGGCTCGCCGGCGGACATCGGGTCCACCCGAGCCATGGGCACACTCCTCAGGAGTACGACGGGCATTCACGCCCCCTAGCGGCCACCCGCAGATCACCGCTTTGTTAAGGCAATTCGCGCTAAGCGTCCACACTGCCGCCGTGAATATACGGTAGGCGGTGTGGAAGTGGTTAAAGAATTTCTTGGGATTCTTTTTACTCTCCTCCTCTATGTGTCTTTCATTTTCTATCTTAGCTGCTCTGATTGCACCTTTGCATTCCTTATTACATGTTTTACAAATATGAAAATCTGACAGGGACCCCTTAGCCTTGTATTTTTTGAAGGCCTTCTCCTTTGCTTTTATGTGTGCCTTTACATCAGAGTTCAGCCATCCTGGTCTTTGATTAGCTCTTTTAACCACTTGACCACTGGGCACTTAAACCCCCTTAACAACCAGACCAATTTTCAGCTTTCAGCGCTCTCACACTTTGAATGACAATTACTCAGTCATGCAACACTGCACCCATATTAAATTTGCGTCCTTTTTTTCACACAAATAGAGCTTTCTTTTGGTGGTATTTAATCATCGCTGGGTTTTTTATTTTTTGCGCTATAATTAAAAAAAGACCGAAAATTTTGTAAAAAAATGAATTTTTCTTCGTTTCTGTTATAAAATTTTGCAAATTAGTAATTTTTCTTCATAAATTTTGGCCAAAATTTATACTGCTACCTATCTTTGGTAAAAAAAAAAACAAATTAGTGTATATTATTTGGTCTTTGTGAAAGTTATAGAGTCTACAAGCTATGGTGCCAATCACTGAATATTGATCACACTTGATATACTGACGGCCTATCTCATTTCCCGAGACCCTAACAAGCCAGGAAAGTACAAATACCCCCCACATGACCCCTTCTTGGAAAG
>BLSH010411863.1:46368-64058 GCA_018402905.1 Glandirana rugosa
TTTCTGGGGTAAATGGTTTCCGCATAGTGGGGACGTCCCCATTCTTCTTAGACCATTCACTCCCGCGTTCGCCCCTCGTGGTCACTTCAGTGGTAAAAAGATGATATCCTTGGGGTGATACGCCTTTGGTAAATGGGGTCTTTGCTGTTGTTTCTGTACTCCAGGTGTCCTGTTGCTGCTCTTTCCTTGGGCTGGCTCCTTCCCTTAGGGTGCTCGAGCTCGCACGGAATGTCACCCCTTTTTTTTTTTTTTGAATTTCTATGACCAGGAAATATTTTAAATAATTTTACCTCTGTAACAAGGACAACAGCTAGAGTTACTTAAAGTAGGGTCGAAGTGTGTTTTTCATGGACTCTTTACGGACATTCAGGAGGAATTATATTATATCATTTCTCTGGGTATTATTCCTGATTGTGCGTTAGAGAGAGTACACAGATACCTGTAAGAGGTCTTTGGTGTCCCTTGAGAAGTGAGACTGATGTTTTAAAGGACACACCGATTTTACGGACTTTTACGGACACTATTTCCTCTATTTGATTGATTATTACTGATGATGCACAATTCATGTATTCAAGCACTTGATGCACTTTTTTGCGCACACATCTGTTTTAAAGAAACTGCACACTTTTTTGATTTAAGTCACTACACATGTTTTTAAATATTACACATTCCTACTGACAGCGCCATCTCCAGACAAACCCTGTTATATTCATTACCCTCCTCCCCGGAGGAGAGCATTTGGAGGGCAGCAGTCTAAATTTATCTGTTTACCTTCAGCACACATATTTTCTCCGAGCGCGGGATCTTCTCCTTATTATTGTTCTGGGATGATGTCATCCCTTTAAGCCGGGATTGCGCGCGATCGGGCACGCGCATCCCGGCTCTGTGGGTGTTGGCGTGTCCCCAGGACACACCGCGTCACCTACGGGGTGAACAGCTATTGGTTATGGCTGTTCGCCATGTGTTCGGCCGTGATGAAGTCACAGCTGATCACAAAGGGCATGTCCGTCGTTCGCACAGGGGCGTGCACGTGATCGGGAGCGTGCTGCGTGTTGCGCGTGCGTGTCGGTGGTTGTGTGTTCCCAGGGATCACTGCCTGTCACCGACACTGGTATCAGCCGCCGGCTGGCGGCTGTTACCTTGTGATCGTCTGTGATCTACTTCACAGCCGATCACATGTAATGTAAACAGAGCGGTAACTCACTGTTACCAGCTCTTCTCTCCTCACACAGTTTCCAGTGTGAGAAGAGGAGAGCTGGGAACAGTGAGTTACTAATCTGTTAAGTAAAAACACACAGCTGTCACATCCCCCCTGCCCCCCCAATGCACCTGTCACCCAACAGTCACCCCATATGCCCCCATAAAGTGTACCTGTCATCATAAAGTGTACCTGTCTTCAGACTGCCATCATAAAGCGTACCTGTCATCAAGTGCACCCATCATCAGACTGCCATCATAAAGTGCACCTGTCACCCGTCAGTGACCATGGCATGTCACCCGTCACCCATCAGTGACCACCGCCAGTCACCTGTCACCCATCACTGACCACCGCCAGTCACCCGTCACCCATAACTGACCACCACCCGTCACCCATCAGTGACTACCGCCAGTCACCCATCAGTGACCACCGCCAGTCACCTGTCAACCATCAGTGACCACCACCAGTCACCCATCAGTGACCACCGCCAGTCACCCATCACCCATCAGTGACCACCGCCAGTCACCTGTCACCCATCACGCATCTGTGACCACCGCCACTCACCTGTCACCCGTCACGCATCTGTGACCACCGCCAGTCACCCGTCATGCATTAGTGATCACCACCAGACACCGGTCATCCATTAGTTACCACCTACAGACCCCCATCACCCATCAGTGACCACCGCCAGTCACCCATCAGTGACCACCACCAGTCAACCATCAGTGACCACCACCAGACACCCGGCACCCATCAGTGACCACCGCCAGTCACCCGTCACCCATCAGTGACCTCCACCAGTCACCCATCAATGACCACCACTAGACACCCATCAGTGACCACCACCAGTCACCCGCCACCCATCAGTGTGCACCGCCAGTCACGCATCAGTGACCTTCACCAGTCACCCGTCACCCATCAATGACCACCACCAGTCACCCGTCACCCATCAGTGACCACTGCCAGTCACCTACCACCCATCAGTGACCACTGCCAGACACCCTCACCCATCAGTGACCACCGCCAGACACCAGTCACCCATCAGTGACCCCCGCCAGACACCCGTCACCCATCACTGACTGTCAGTGACCGTCACACCCATGAGTAAACATCACCTGTAAAAGTCTCACACATGTGGTATCACCATACTCAGGTAGAGTAGTAGAATGTATTTTGGGGTGCCATTTTTGCTACATACATGCTATGTGTTGGAAATATCATATAAATGGACAACTTTGTGTAAAAATAAAAGCGTTTTCATTTTTTCCCCACATTTTCCAAAAACTACTGGAAAAAAATGACACGTTCAAAAGACTCATTATTTCTCATAGATTATATTTTGGGGTGTTTGCTTTCCAAAATGGGGTCATTTTGTGGGCAATTCCATTGTCCTGGTGCTCCAGGACCTTCAAAAGTGTAATAGGGTGTTGAGAAATGAGATGTGTAATTTATGCTTGTAGAACGCCTGAAGGTGCTAGTTCAATGTTGGGCCTCTGTATGTGGTCAGTAAAAGTCTCACACATGTGGTATTGCCATACTCAGGAGGAATAGCAGAATGTATTTTGGGGTGTCATTTTTGCTACATACATGATATGTGTTGGAAATATCTTATAAATGGACAACTTTGTGTAAAAAAAATGAGTTTTCATTTTTTTCCCACATTCCAAAAACTACTGGAAAAAAATGAACCGTTCAAAATACTCATTATGCCTCAAAGATTATTTGTTGGGGTATTTGATTTCCAGAATGGGGTCATTTTGTGGGCAATTCCATTGTCCTTGTGCTCCAGGGCCTTCAAAAATGTGATATGTCGTCATGATATTAGATGTGTAATTTATGTCCCTAGAATACCTGACAGCGCTCCCTGAATGTTGGGCCTCTGTATGTGGCCAGGCTGTGAAAAAGCCTCAGACATGTGATATTGCCATACTCAGGAGGAGTAGCAGAATGGGTTTTGGGGTGTAATTTGTGGTATGCATATGCTGTGTGTGAGAAATAACCTGTTACAATGACAATTTTGTGAAAAAAAAAGAAAAAAAATCTTCATTTTGCAAAGAATTGTGGGAAAAAATTACAACTTCAAAAAATTCCCATGCCTCTTACTAAATACCTTGGAATGTCTACTTTCCAAAAAGGGGTCATTTGGGGGGTATTTGTACTTTCCTGGCTTGTTAGGGTCTCAAGAAATGAGATAGGCCATCAGTATATCAGGTGTGATCAGGTATGATCAATTTTCAATGATTGGCACCATAGCTTGTACACTCTATAACTTACACAAGGACCAAATAATATACACTTATTTGGGTTATTTTTACCAAAGATAGGTAGCAGTATACATTTTGGCCAAAATTTACAAAGAAAAATTACTAATTTTCAAAATTTTATGACAGAAACAAAGAAAAATGCATTTTTTCACAAAATGTTCAATCTTTTTTTATTTATAGCACAAAAAATAACCCCCCCCCCCCTAGTGATTAAATACCACCAAAAGAAAGCTCTATTTGTGTGAAAAAAGCACGCAAATTTCATATGGGTACAGCATTGCATGACTGAGTAATTGTCAATCAAAGTGTGATAGCGCTGAAAGCTGAAAAATGGCCTGGACAGGAAGGTGGTTTTCGTGCCCGGTACTGATGTGGTTAATCACCGCTGTTTTTTACTTTTGCAAAATAAACAAACATTTTTTTAAAAAACGTGTCTTTCTAAACTTTTGAAAATTAATAATCTTTCTTTATAAATTTAGGCCAAACTGTATTTTGCTACATTTCTTTGGTGAAAATAACTCAAATTAGTGTATTTTATTTAATCTGTAGAAAAGACACAAACTATGATATATATATCTGGAAATCGATCAATCCCAATGTACTGACGGTCATTTCATGAGGCCTGAAAATGCCAGAACAGTACAAATATCCATCCCCCTATATCTCAAATGCCCCTTTTTGGAAAGTAGACAGTCCAAGGTATTTTTTGAAGTTGTCATTTTTTTGTCACAATTTTTGGAAAATGAAAATATTTTTTATTTTTTTTCCCACAATTTTTACATTGTCACCAGTGCAGTACAGCATCATAATACAACTGGTGTGACAGGGACACTGACTAGTGACAGTATGTAAAAAAATAAATAAATATATTTTTTTATTTTTTAAATCATTTTTATTTTTTAATACAATTTTGTTCTTATTTTGCCTTTTTTTTACATACAGTGACAAGCAATACAGTGTTATCATGGTAACATTGTACTACTCTGGGGAGGTGATCATGATTTTTTTTTTACACACTATGATTGCTTATAACAGCATTTACAGTTATAAACAACCATTTTTACTAAATAAAACTACTGATTCAGTGTTTACTATTGTGATTAGCTGTGATTGGGTGCAGATAATCACATGGTACAGATAGGTTGTGATTGGCCCTGTCTGTACCATGTGATGACTGTGACAGAGTTCATCACAATAGTACACAATGAAAGGCATGTAACAAAGCCTTTCATTGTGTACAACTGTCCTGCGATCTGCTGTGATTGGCCACAGTAGCCACATGGTACCTGTCCCAAGGCCATGCCAATATTAGGTCAATTATGTCATATGTAGACCCAGCCTCTTTGCTTACATTCAATGGCTTGGCTCAGGAACTAGCATTCAAGGCAAGTGAGCAACAGGATTGGGAATATCAGCCAGTGGTGTTTTTTTCTTTCAGTGAGCTTTCAGTGAGTCGGTGAGCATCATTCATAGTGATTGACAAAGATCTGTATCACTGGATGAAATGATTAACCCCTTCCTGCCCAGCCTATTGTAAAATGAAGGCTGGGCAGGGCCACTGTTGTTGACATCCTCCCAGGTTCGTGCCTTGTGATAAAATTTATTTTGGGGGTGTGTTGCCTTTATTTTAGGTTAACCTGCTTTTTTTTATGAAAGGCTTTCCTTCATTTTGTGCATATATTGTATTGCTTTTTAGGGTAAACTGTCTTTTTTTCTACAAGGCCGACCTTGAAAAAGAGGACTTGCTTAAGGGGGGTTAAGGGTCCTTTATTTTGTTTTTAACTTTTATTTTATGTTGATATGACCCTTTTTAACCACTTGAAGACCAGACCCTTTTCTGACATTTGTTGTTTACAAGTTAAAATCAGTATTTTTTGCTGGAAAATTACATAGAACCTCCAGACATTATATATATTTTTAGCAGAGACCCTAGAGAATAAAATGGTTGTCATTGCAATATTTTATGTCACACTGTATTTGTGCAGCGATCTTTCAAACACAATTTTTTTTGGAAAAAAATACACTTCAATGAATCAAAAAAAAACAAAACAGTAAAATTAGCCCAGTTTTTTTGTATAATGGGAAAGATGATGTTATGCTGAGTAATAGATACCTAACATGTCATGCTTTAAAATGGCACATACTTATGGAATGGTGACAAACTACGATACCTAAAAATCTCCATAGGTGACACTTTAAAAAATGTTATTGGTTACCTGTTTAGAGTTACAGAGGAGGACTTGCACTAGAAGTATTGTTCTCACTCTACTAATCACGGCAATGCCCTCATGTATGGTTTGAACACTGTTTACATTTGCGGGCACTACTTACGTATGCTTCCACTTCTGCACATAAGCACGAAGGGATGGGGCACTATATATATATATATATATATATATATATATATATTTTTTTTTTTTTTTTTCACTGTCCCTTTACATTTTTTTTATCACTTTTATTGCTGTCACAAGGATTGTAAACATCCCTTGTGACAGTAATAGGCAGTGACAGGTATGGAGGGACCCCAAACCCCTCCTCTGCAATTGAAAATATTCAAAATGCCAAGATCAGTATTTTTGAATACTTTTGATTTTTGAAAACTGGCGTCATTGGCTCCCGAGTAAACCAGACGTGATGTCATTCCAGCTGGTCACTCGGATCTCCCGGCGTAGCCGCATCGGTTGTTAGTATAAGAGAGTCAACCGTTGGCTCTAAAAAAGTACTAGGGTGATGTCTGCAGCTGCAGGCATACTCCGGTACAACCACTTGAAGCCAAGTGACATACAGGTATGTGATTTGGTGGCAAGTAGTTAAGTTTGGGGTGCTTAAAATGGAACATTTATTTTTTACTGACCACCTGTTCTTGGAACTGCCTTGTTTTCACAGCATGCCACAGTATTACTTGAAAGAAAAGAAAAAAGCCAAATGCATGAACAGTGTACAATTAAACCACCTCACATTATATCACACACATTCATCCCACCCCCTATCCCCATAGATTAAATAAAATTTAGGCATGCACTGCTTCAACCTATTATCCCTAATTGAAACTAACCTGCTGATGTTAAGATCCACACTGCTGTATACTCTGCAGTATCTTAATAATTTTAGTAAATCCACAGTCCAATCTCTTTTTCTCCAGTAAATTTGGACCTAGCCTTGCTATGAAAAAATGTCTTGCTGCTGGCTAATTTTCCAATGCTGTATCATCTGTGGTCTCTTAAGGGCGCATTCAACTGGGCACTGAGACCTGTTCTGCATGTTGAGCCACTTTTTGTAGCTTGTGCATCCAGTTTGGAGATGCCTGCAGGCAGCCTTTAGAAGTGGCAAATGGCTGCATGAAGTCAGTTGCATGTCAAAATCTGACATGTGGGCAGGAGTAGGTACATAGTTCTGAATGCAGACACTGTGCATTTGGATCTGTGCAACTGCTCCTGCCTACATGACAAATTTTAACATGGGACTATGTCCATGCAGCTACTGTATGTGCATCCATAGGCTTCCTATGTCCAGCTCTGAGAGGATGGCTCTCAGAGCCCATCTGAATGACCCCTTATTCTTAATGGGAAATTGACCTGTGACAAGACAGTCTTACATCAGTACTAGGTTGCAGGAAAGAAATTATCATGATTTCCCCATCGACACAGACAGTGCTGACAGAGGAATCTCTCCTACCAAGCAAATGTCTGCTCGAGGTGGGGCGGGGGGGGGGGGGGGCACCACGCCACCCACCACTAGCCACCACTAGTGATAATCACAAAAGAACCTGTTAGGCTGCCTATTAACGGTTAGAATCTCTGTCAGTTCAGCAGGAACCGTGTATGGCCAGCCTAAGTTTGAGTTAACTGAATTTTAAACAGTACCGTGGATATATAAAAGAATCACCCCCTTTAAAATAATCACAGTTTGTTGCTTTGCAGCCTGAAATGAAGATAAACATAGTTTTTGTTTTTATCCAGCTGTATTTACACAGTACAAAAAAAATAATTCAAAAGCAGAATCACTGAGTTAGAAAAAGGATCACCTTCCCTCCTAAAAATGACTTGTAAACTCAAACAGGTGTAGCTAATCACCTTCTCAATGGCACGCAAAGCCATTTGACTTTCAACTTTGATCATCTGCAGCCATTTTGATTAGCTTAGCATGAAAAGCCCTTTCCTGGAGCATTTCAGTCCCTGATAGTGCAATTGACGCAAACAATGAACTATGGGTGGCAAGCCACTGCCAAAAGATCTCCATGATAAAGTTGTGGACAGGCACAAGTCAGGAGATGGATACAAAAAAAATCAAACGCTTTATCAATGCCTAGAAGCACAGTGAAGTCTATTATTAAGAAGTGGAAGGTATTTGGTACAACACAGACCCTCCCTGGATCCGCTCCAAACTGGATGAAGGTGCCAGGAGGAAACTAGTCAGAGAGGCTACCAAGAAGTCTACAGCAACTCTGAAGCAGTCACAGGATTTTATGACAAAGAGTGGTCATTGTATGCATGTGACAACAATATCACAAATTCTCCACAAATACGGCTTGTATGGGAGGGTTGAAAGAGAAAAGACACTCCTCAAGAAAGGTCACATGCAGTCATGACTGAGCTTTGCGAAAACGCACCTTGAAGATTCTGAGGCCACATGGAAAAGGGTATTATGGTCAGATAAGACTAAAATTGAATTATTTGGCCTCAACATCAAACAATATGTCTGGCGGACATCCACTGTAGCTCACCATCCAAATAACATCATTCCTACAGTAAAGCATGGAGGTGGTAATATCCTGCTATGGGGGTGTTTCTCTGCAGCAGGGACTGGAGCACTTGTCAGGATAGAAGAAAAAATTAATGGGGCAAAATACCATCAGATTCTTGAGGAAAATCTGCGTCCCTCTGCCAGAAAGTTGTCAATGGGAAGAAGGTTTACCTTCCAACATGACAATGACCCAAAGCACACAGCAAAAATGACCACACAGTGGTTGGAGGAGAATAAGCTCATTGTCCTTGCATGGCCCAGACTTAAACCCCATTGAAAATCTGTGGAATGACTTCACTGCAGTCCACAAATGGCCACCATCAAATTTTGATGAACTTGAACAGTTCTGCAAAGAAGAGTGGGCAAATATTGCAAAGCCTAGATGTGCAAAGTTAATAAAGACATATCCCAACAGACTAAAGGCTGTAATTAACCACTGCACCCCCAAAAGGATTTCCCACTGTTGGATCAGAGCACTTTATGCGATTCTGCACTGCATCGCTTTAAATGACAATTGTGTGATCGTGCAACGTTGTACTCAAACAAAATTTGCATCCTTTTTTTCCCATAAATAGAGCTTTCTTTTGGTTGTATTTGATCACCTCTGCATCATTTCTTTTTTTTTTTTTGTTCAATATTTTTTATTGAAGTATAACAGATACATCATATACATCCATTACAAGAGAGAAATACCTCTAGTCCACATCTCATTAAGAATTACAACAAGGTTATCAAGGATATGGTAAATTCCATTGTAAATTATTACAGTAAATCAGTCTTCCTTCTCTCACCAGGAAGTGCCTGCCACCCCTTTGGGCTCAAACTGTGGGCAGGCTATTGTTTGATCAGCTTTAGTAGTTTCTAGTTGATGTACGTTATATCCTCACTAAGGTATAGGACCAGCGGATGCGTTCAGAACATTGGTGTACCAAATGAAAAGGATGTACGACTTCAAGACTCCAAATTTGTCAACTAACTATTCTAATATTAATTCGCTTGTGAACAGGTGCTGACAGGTGACCAAACCAGTATCCCATCTTAAATGCTTAATATATCAGAAACATTTACATTCCTTCCTAGATCATTTACTTTTCACTTTTTAGTTTCCTCAGAAAAGCTTAGTCCAGACTTGCCAATTCTGGACAAATCTGTCCGAATTGTTGGTTGCTCTTGCAAAAGCAAGTTCATGTGAGTATTGCAGCTTCGTTCTGGAAATGACTTCCTCCATAGTGGGGGCAAGGTCTTTCTTCCAGTTGTGCATTATTGACAATCTGGCTGCATATAATATGTGGATTATTATTTGTCTTACTACTTGAGGAAATTGTTCTATTGTGAGGTTTAATATTGCTAAGTCAGGGGTAGGAGGGACTTTCCGTCCCACTATTTTGGATATCAGTTGAAAGGTGGTATGCCAGAAGCTGGTTATTGATGAGCAGTACCATAGAATATGTAGTAGGTGTCCTCTTTGCCCACAGTTACGCCAGCAATCTGTGGGTGTGTTGGGATACATGCGTCCTAGTCGAACTGGGGTTAGGTACCATCTATAAATCAATTTGAGACTATTCTCCCAGTGAAGAACACAATGGGTAGCTTTTGTGGCGCATTGAAGAGCCTTTGCCCATTGATGCTCCGTGTATGATTTTCCCAAGTCCCTTTCCCAATTCTGAATGGCTTGTATTCGTTTAATAGGGGCATCCTCCTGTCATAATGTGTAGATGTAGGATATTCCTGCTTTAGTGTTGTTTTGTTTGTGGTAAAAATCCCATATCTTTTTATCTATCTGTATGGTAGTGTGCTGGTATGACTTTAAGAGGTGATTGATTTGATTGCTTCTATATATGTCTATCGATTTATTTTCGTCTGGGACTTCATCCCAGGATTTGTACTGTTGATCTGTCCATGTTTTGATCGAGAAATCAGAAATTAGGAATTCAAATATCTGGAGGGGGGCTTTAGAAAGTTGAGTTTGAGTAGTATCTTTGCTTAGTTTTAATAGGGCTTTCCACGCTTCAATAGAGGCCGCAATAGAAGGCCAATCTCTTATTTTGAGTGGAAGTTTGGAGGCAACAGCCATCAGCAAATCTTGGAAGTTTTTTCCCCGTAACATATGTTTTTCTATTAAGACCCAGGGTTTTGAGGTCTGGGGATCAAACCATGCTTTGATTTGATCCAGCAGCGCAGCTCTATAGTAGTTAATTATTGAGGGGACTCCCATTCCCCCATTGCGTTTGTGTTTTGTTAAGGTAGAGAAGGCTATGCATGCTTTTTTGCCCATCCAAATGTATTGTTTTAGGTAGGAGTTGATGGTATTAAAAAAGGTAATGGGAATTGGAATCGGTACCGTTCTAAAGATATATAAAATTTTTGGAAGAACTACCATTTTAAATGTGGCTATGCGGCCCAGCCATGACAGAGATTGTTTATTTAGTCTAGATAGTTCTGTTTGGGTCGTTCTAAGAAGGGCTTTATAGTTAGCAGCGTATAGTGTTTGTGAATTGTTAGTGATTTGTATACCTAGATACTGAATTGATGTAGTGTCCCATTGACATGGAAAAAGATTTTTCATAATTGTTTTGATTTTTTTAGTAAGGTTTAAGGGTAGTGCTTGGCATTTAGATATATTAATTTTGTAATAGGAAATTTCTCCGAAATTGTGTACAAGATCGTTCACTCTTGAGATTGAGTTTTCAAGGTCAGTCAGGGTGAGAATAACATCGTCAGCAAAAAGTCCTATGGTGTAACATTTACCTCCCACTTCTATACCTGTAATATCTGGTGAGTTCCTAATCGCCGTCGCTAATGGTTCCATGACCAACGTAAAAATAATGGGAGAGAGGGGGCATCCCTGACGAGTGCCATTTGTGATAGAGAATTCCTCCGATAGAGAAGAGGATGTGTAGACCTGAGCTGAGGGATTGGTGTAGAGCGCCGATATGGCAGACAGTATGAATCCAGTTAGGCCAAATTTTGATAGGGTCGTCGTCATGTATCCCCAATGAACCCTGTCAAAGGCCTTTTCTGCATCTAGGGCAATAAAGGCTGCTGGTGTCTTACGGTGTTCCACTATTTGTTGTAGATTGAGCATCCTTCTGGTGCCGTCAGGTGCCTGTCTATTTAAAACGAAGCCCACTTGGTCTGGGTTAATCAGAGAAGGGGTGATTATAGCAAGTCGGTTGGCAATTAGTTTGGCGTACAGCTTAAGATCTACATTTAAAAGGGAGATTGGCCTGAAGTTTTGTGGCGAGTCTGTATTCTTTCCAGGTTTAGGGAGAGTGACGATTATGGCTTTGAGCATTTCTTTGGGGGGCATTCCGGAAGTAGCTATATCATTGAATAGTTCTAATAGTTGGGGTAAGAGTGCTTCTTTAAATGTGCGATAATATTCCGCGGACAGGCCATCTGGTCCTGGGGACTTATTTGTTGCTAAGTTTTGTAAGACCGTATCTAGTTCTTTAGCCGAAAAGGGGGCATTTAATTGGGCTGACTGTTCGGGGGAGATTGTGGGGAGGTGTAAATTATCTAAGAAATTGTTGATCTTTGCCTGGGTTGGCTGGATAGAGTTGGGGTCGTTTTTGAGGTTGTATAAGGTCTCATAGTACGTTTTGAAGATGTTTGATATGTCTTTAGGGTGTTGGGTCAGATGTCCAGTTTTGGGGTCTTTCATTTGTGCTATTTTCCTTTTCGCTTGTTTAATTTGTACTAACCTTGCTAAGTTTTTGCCTGCCTTATTACCATACAGGTAAAAGGTAGTTTTTAAGTATTTCAGATGTTTGTCATGTTCCTGAAGAAGGATTTGTTTTAGTTCTGTTCTGAGTTGATTTAGCTTGTCTATATTGCTCTGGGAGGTTTGATGTTTATTCTGTTGGTCTAGAGTTGCTATTTGTGCTAGTAGGGTATTCAGTTTATGTGTTCTTTGTTTTTTTTCCCATGAGGCTATTTGCAAGAGGATGCCTCTCATAAAGGCCTTATGTGCACACCAGACGTTTGCAATACCATAACTCCCCGCTTTATTAAATTCAAAAAACTCCTGAATGTGCTTGGTGACCTTAGCCTGGTGTATTTCCTGCTTAAAGATTTGTGTGTCGTTACGCCACAAGAGGGCAGGTCTTTCATTATGTTGCTCAGATAGGGTTAGTGTTATTGGGGCATGGTCTGACCAGGTTATGCTTTCAATTGTAGTCGTTTGGATTGAGTGGAGGGTATGTAGATCTACGAGGGCTAGGTCAATTCTGGTGTATGCCTTGTGGGGGGCTGAAAAGAAGGTATAGTCCCTTTCCCCCGCATGTGTACATCTCCATGAGTCGTATAGTAATTCTGTATGGAGAAAGTGTTTGAGGGATGGTTTCTTCTTGTGGGTTAGTTTGGATCTGTCTAGGGAAATGTCGGGAACCAGGTTAAAGTCACCAAGCATTACAAGCCTACCCTGGCGGACCAGGTTAACTTTCTTAAGTAATTTCTGTAGGAAAGACAATTGGTTATTATTTGGTGCATATATGGCTACTATGGTATATCTCACATTATTCAGTGTACATATTAATATGATAAAGCGTCCATTCGGATCAATAATTATGTTTTGTTGGACAAAGGCAATGGATTCATGGATAGCAATAAGGACTCCATTGTGTTTTGTGCTAGCATTAGCGCAGAACACGTGGGGATAACTTCTGTGGGAACAGTTCGGAGGTTTATTTTTTAAGAAATGGGTTTCCTGTATGCTGAGGACATCACCTTTAAGTCTTTCTGCTTCAGTCCATAGAAGCTTACGTTTGAAGGGGCTGTTGAGGCCTTTAATGTTCAGTGAAATGAATTTAATGGGCATGTTGTGAGTTCATTTGTGCTGCTGTGGTCGCGGAGGATTCGTTCAGGGATTGTAGTGAGTAAGCAATCATGAGTTGTGCACATACCTCTTTGAAGTGATACCACTTTGTGTCGGGTCTGTTTGGTAACGGTCTTTGGCTGGAAGTTCTGGAGATAAGATTTTTGGAAGGAGATCTTGGATCCGGTTTGTATACATCAATGTGGAGCAGGTGGGTTAAGTTGATGGGTCTGGAGTGGACGATAGTTCGGACAGCTGCTATGAGCGAAAAACGTAGAACAAAAAACCATAAGAACATAAAAGAAAATTTAGAACAAGTCACAAGAACTGGTAGCAGGAAAACCTGCAGATTCCTTAAGGGGGAATTGTGTGGTGTTGACCCAGTCTTCAGGGACGGGGACATCCACAAAGGCATAATGGTGCATGGACACGTATGGCACACTGTGTCGCTAAGGCAGGGTGAGGCAGATCACTGCGCTATCTCATCTAGACCATTCCTTCCTGAGTTTTGAAGGGCCTTGACGGGTCTCCTGTGCAGGGTCAGACGGGAGAATGTCCCATTCCTTTAGGTATCTCAGACCAGACTCCAGGGAGAAAATATTATATACCTTTTCACGAAAGGTCACAATCAATTTTGAGGGGGTGCCCCACTGATATTTGATGTTATGGTTGCGAAGCGCTTTGGTAACTGTGAGTAGTTTTTTTCTGTGCTGAATAGTGGCTTGAGACAGATCATTATATAGTGCTACGCCTGCGTATTGCCCTTCTAGGTGGGGGTTCTTGCGGATTGCTCTCATTGCTTCCTCTTTAACTTGATAAAAATGAATTCTAGCGAGAACATTGCGTGGGACTGAGTTGGGTAAGTAGGTTGGCTTAGGCAGTCTGTGGGCCCTATCAATGATCAGATCCATATTGTTCGCTTTAGGAACAAGAATGCGGAGTAATTGGTGTAAATAGGGTTGTAAATCTGTGTTGGTTATGGACTCCGGGATTCCGCTGAACTTTACATTGTTCCTTCGGCTGCGGTCCTCTAAATCTGCAATTTTACTCGCAAGGCGCTGTATCTCTGTGTGTTGTTCTTGATAGGCCTCCACCATGTCATTGTGTGCTGCATAGGCCTCATCAATTTTACATTCTGCATGCACAACTCTCTGCTGTAGTTCTAGTATGTCTGTTTTGATAGGGGTTAGTGCACTTCTCATGTCTAAATGCATAGTGTCTCTAAGGGAGATCAACATCTCTTTCATGTCATTGATGGATACAGGTTGAGATGAGGAGGGGAATTGCTCCAGGGTTAGTTGTGGGGCTTGTATTTGCACTAATTCTTCCTCCATGTCTGAACCCTCTTCTTCTGTATTGCTGCCTGGTCTGGCTTTTTTGGATTTAATGGGGCTCCGGGTTGTAGGGCTGTCCGGGGGGGAGTGTGGTGTGTCCCCCTTGTTTCTGATGTGTATAGCCGTACCTACCGACGTTGTAGAGGAGCTGGAGCTAGAGGAGAGATCATCCGCTGCTGCGGCCTGTGAAGGCGTGGCGCCGCCATCTTGGGTCTCCTTGTCGTTTCTGAGGGAGAAGAAGTCCGTCAGCTTTTGTGGGGGAGCCGCGCGCTGCGAGCTCCTCTTTCTCTGCTCTGCGGGTGCCGCCATCGGAGCTGAGTCTGCCGACATGTTGTGGAGTCACCCTTCGCTCTAATATCGTCGCTGTGTGCCGAAGTGGCCGGGAGCTCAGTCACTCTGCGTCCTTCACTGTCGCCGGCTAGCCACGCCCCCACCTCTGCATCATTTCTGATCACCGCTATAAACAAAAAAAGAGGGACAATTTTGTAAAAAAAACAATATTTCTTACTTTTTGCTAAAATACAAATCCAAAAAAATATATAAAAAAACTAATTTATTCATTGGTTTTGGCTGATTTATATGCTCCCTCATATTTTTGGTAAAAAAAAAATTTCCGCATTTACAAACCATAAGAAATAATTTCTGACATTTTTACATTTTTTTTTACTGCGGGGGAGATCTAGGGGTTAACTGTGTTCCCTAGGCATATTCTAACTGTGAGGGGGCTGGGCTACCATGGGCATAAGAGATCTAACTGATCCCAGTGACAGGGATCAGTGGATCTCTTACATGCCCACTGACAGAGCAGGGAACCGTCGTGTTTACATCGGCGGTTCCCCGTTCTTTCTCTCTGGCAGGTCATCGTGGCTCGCCAGCGGACATCGGGTCCGCCCGAGCCGCAGGCACACTCCTAGCGTGCTCCCGCCCGCTAATTGTGCACGCACGGATCGCCGCTTATACATGGCGATTCACGAGACAGTGCCACAGTGCAGCAGTAAATATACTGTGTGCGGTCGGGAACCGGTTAAAGCAAAAGGTGGTTCAACAAAACACTGACAAAAGGGAGTGATCCCTTTTCCACCTCAGTGATTCTGTTTTTGATTTTTTTTTTCTGCCATGTTGGTGTTAAATCTTTCACTTGGATATTATACGTTGGACAGCTGGATAAAAAAAAAGCTTTTTCTGTCTTCATTTCAGGCTGTACTTGCTGAACCCTTGGCAAATTGAACCTGAGCAGATTTGCCCATCCCCACCAACTAATATTTTCATGGGGGGGGTTGTTTTCTGTGGCTAAAGAAATTGCACTACATTAAGTGTGCCATGGCACCACAGTAACTGTATGGACTAATGTATGGTGGATGTTATCTTAAAGGACATATTTATTGTGGGGTGGCATATTGTGACACCTTTTCATATGCATCTGCTAAAAAGAAGTAAGTTGTAAGAGATGAATTGAAAACAAAAAAGTAGTTTAACAGCAGAACAAAATGACGGCTGCTCCTGCATTTTGTTTTGTGGATACAGACACATGTTTGACAAAAGTTGTTTCTGTGTAAATGTCCTTTTTTTAGTAAATAGTTTAGTCTTCCAGGTTTTTCACAAGAGGGGTAGAGCGCTCAATATCCAATGAAATGCACAGATAATATAGTTTGTGATTGTTTAATGAAAATTGAGACTGTGGTTAAGCCAACGCATATCAGGGAAAAGACTCCCCCATCTTCAGGGCTGCTACTGTTTGTAGATGGTGAGTAGAGAAAATCCCATATGGTGGGTTTGTAATAACAGAATCTGAGTGCTCAAAGATCGCTGTGTTCAAAGCGGCAGCAGGTTTTTCACAAAGAATAGTCCTTGTAGTTGTCGGACCATAGATCAACAGTCACTTTTCTGATTCCAAGTAATGTTATATAATGACACTATAATACTTTTTTCATTCCTTGTGCAGCTTATGGTTAGCCAGGAAAGGGTAGACTAGACACTGAAATTGAAGAAGACAAAAGAACAGAAGGCAACCTGCATGCTAATAAGAAGGAACACAAGAAGGCACATGCTATAAAGTTCCATCAATAATATTTGAACAATGTCCTTTTTTTTGCAGACCATGTGACCCAGGGCTGTCTAGACTTAATTTGTATATAAAATGACAGATCAATGTAGCACAGTGATTATGATTAAGATGGTAATAATGTGGTTCTGAAAAATAAAGATTCACTAGCTATTGCTGTACAGGTACTAACAACGTTTCCATGTTCCTGTCTGTTTAGCATTTACTGAAATGTGTTAAAATTCCAGCATTAGCTCTATTTGACTTTAGTAACTTAGGAGCCTTTTATCCAAAAGCAACCACAAATAGAATTAATGTTCTTTTTGGAGAATTAGTAGAATGTGGAAACTACTTGCAGAAATACTTGCTTCTCAGCAAATTTTACCTGTAATGACAGGCTGAGTATTTGAACTCTATCTTGCATCGAAGCTTATCATCATACATTTCTAGTGTCCATTTTCTGGAGCCGTATTTCACTGTTACCTTTCATTTTTACTGTTCAAACACTCAGTTGTTTAAGTCAAAGCACTCCAGCTGATTGTTTTGCAGCTATGGTTTATTTTAAATTACATATGTTGTTCTTACTATAGTAACCCATGAACTACCTGGATTCTGAAAATTCACAGCAGTCTTGGAATAACACAAACATACTATATATTCTTTTAGTTGCTATGTGAGTACGTCATGGAATCAGTCAACTCTTGCCTAACCAGAAAGTGTTCACCCAGAGGAGGAAGACAATTTTCATGTACAAGTGTATGTGGGTGTCGTGTATGTGGGTGTGGATACATGTAGATATCTATGTGTGCCTGTGCCCATCGTTTTTTTAATGAACATTTACTTTTAAATAGCCTTTTTAATTTCAGGCAATTGCCACAACAGACCAACTTTTATTCCACTTCTGTCCATGTCAATGGCATCATTCCAATGGGCTGCTTCAGAAACCCTTATAGAGGCATACCTTTGCATTGTGGGATGATGTAAACAATCATCTTGTAAAACAGCACATTCATTTTAAAATAGCAATGAAGGACAAACCATTTGTGTATACATATAAAAAGGGAAAAAGGTATTTATATATTTTTGTTATATCTATACACAAATGTTTTACCCTTCATTTCTATTTTAAACTGAATGGGTTGTTTTACAGGGTGATCGTTTACAATCACATTAATTTAGATACCGCTTGAGAGCTTTAGGGATCCCCCTTCCATTCCACAATGCAAAGGTATGCCTCTATAAGAGCCTCTGAAGTAGCCCATCTGCTGCGTGGGGGGGGGGGGGGGGGGGGGGG
>BLSH010411863.1:65707-81656 GCA_018402905.1 Glandirana rugosa
TTCGTCTCGAATATCGTTTTACCACACCAGCCGTCTGCTTACTTTCGCCGCCATTCGGTGTGGATCACCGTTCATTCGTCTGCCGACCACACCATTTTGCTATAAGCTCTGCTTGTGTTAATGGCAGCATCCATTGTTTGGTAGCCACATGTGGTTTTCAGCCTGTCCTCTGGCGGCCCCCAGTAGTCGTTTTTGGTATTAAAGGAAGTGATATAAACGGAATTAGTACTTCCGGTTTCACTTGGACAACGTGGCTGACACTCTGTGGTGCAGGCTCTTGAAGTGCAGTGGATTTTTGGGCATTGCTCATTCCGGTCACAAGTGCTGAGGCATTTAAAACAGCAAGTATAGCTGGCTCTCCCTGGGTGCTGGTAGCGGTGGGTGCAATCCTCCCGGGCCTCCCTGGCTGATTGGTGGGGTATAGAGTTGAGCGAACCAGGACTGTAAAGTTCGGGTCCGTATCGAACTTTGGGGTGTCCGGGACCCACCCGAACCCGGACTTTTCAAAAAAAGTCCGGGTTCGGGTCCGGGGTTCTGGTAATTTTAATGAAGGTTCTGAAAATTGCTGTAAAAAAGTCCAGGAAGGTCCTAGAGGTCTGCAAAAGGAAGGAAAATGGGGGTAAGGGTGGGACAAGTGCCCTACAAAGAAATGGAGACAGGGAAATAACTTTAAATATTTTTAAAAAAATAAAAACATAAAAAAAGCAAAAATGGAGGTGAATGTGGATCATCTTCAAACTGTGTCAAAAAAGTATAAATAAGCAGGGAGAACCCATATCACTGTTCTGCAAACATCTAGAAACTGTGTGTGTCGCTTTAAATATAACCGGGACTAACTGAACTACTATTCTGCAAACATCTGTAAAGTCTGTGTGTCACTTTAAATATAGCCGGGAATAACTGAACATCTGTTCTGCACACATCTGTAAAGTCTGTGTGTCACTTTAAATATAGCCGGGAATAACTGAACATCTGTTCTGCACACATCTGTAAAGTCTGTGTGTTACTTTAAATATAGCCGGGAATAACTGAACATCTGTCCTGCACACATCTGTAATGTCTGTGTGTCACTTTTAATATAGCCGGGAATAACTGAACATCTGTTCTGCACACATCTGTAAAGTCTGTGTGTCACTTTAAATATAGCCGGGAATAACTGAACATCTGATCTGCACACATCTGTAAAGTCTGTGTGTCACTTAAAATGCATAGGGCTTATTGGATGCATCTCGTCTTCATTATGTGGTTTAAACCAGTTTTATAATTACAGATTTTATCTCTATACTGTTTCTGAGGTGGTACATGTCAGCTAGGATGGCTGTTATATATTTACCCTACAATGTATTATCTTGATGCAGCGGCCATATACTGTATTTATTTTACAGTGTATTATTTATTGTTGTTGCCAGTTTTCTACATATTATGTTTCTTACATGTTGTCATTATGGACACAAACCTATGAATTAATTTCCTTACATGTTATGCAATCATTATTTAGCAATAACTATTGTGTTTTTTATTATTGACTGTGTTTCTGTTGCTGCACAATCCTCATATAAAGTCCCACTTTAGTTCTCTTTTGTTTTTACTGAATCAGGCATGGAAACGTATTCACATACGTTTCATATAAAGTCCCACCAAGTTCCCCTCCCCCTTTTCCCTACTTTTTTCATATGGTTTAAGATGTCAGCCTAAAATGTGGTCCGTTGGTCCTACAACATAGGTCTGCCCTAAGATACATATATTTAGCTGCCTAGATACAAACAAAAAAAGAGCTGTCAAATACTGCTGTCTGTACTTTCTCCCTGTGGTGATCTTTCTCTTCTTGAGCTCTACAACCAAGCTTTGCTTGTCCCTTATGATGCTAGCCAAAGGCTGATGCAAATTGCAAGGGAGACATCTCTGCATTGTAGGGATCGTGATCACCAGTTGCTTTGGCATAGCCATTTGGAGTGCCTTTTTTGTATGTTTTGTGTGATTATTCATAAATCATTTTAACAATAGCTGATAAAATGAGTGCGTCTGTGGATAGCACTAAGGAACTCAACATTATCTGTGTGCACAATCTGCATGTTTGCATTTCTATCACCTTCACTTAACTTGGTCATAGTCTCTCATTGGTTTGATTAACAGGTCTGTTAATTGTCTAATATGTTATAGGACAATAATAAGCATGTCAGCTAGTCAGAGCCCACAGGGAGATTTTTTCAGCTAGATTGAATCTCTCCTAGGTTGCAGGTCAAACCTTCCAAAAATAATGCAATACTGTTTAAAACAACTAAAATGCACTCACATATTTCCAGATTAATACAGGCATATAACGGCATTACAGCACATGGGTAGTGGTGTGCATACGGTCAAGGATCGGACATTTTTCTTTCTGGAATCATGCATACTTTGATTGTTGGCATCTGTAATGCCGTTATATGCCTGTATTAATCTTGGAAATATGTGAGTGCATCTTAGTTTATTCAATAAATAGTTGTTTTAAACAGTAATACACTATTTATGCCCATATTTGCCTTTTATATCTGAACTTATCAATGTAGTCATGGGATCACTGAACTATTTTAATATTATTTCGTGGCTTTTTGGGACTTTTTTTATATTTGCTCATTTAAGTGACATTAATTGAGTTATTCACTTTTAATGCTTCACTTTATATAAACTTGTTAATGTTTTGTTGTATCTTAGCACAGTGCATAGCAGCTTTTTTCTACATTACTATATCTTGCGTGGATTTATGAATTTTTTTGTGTTTTATAAATCATAGTGCCTGTGCAGTTCTTAGATGCGTTCACAAATGTTTGAAATAGTAAAAGCCCCCTGCTGTTGCCTGTCTCTTTGTGACTTGCATGATACAAACTTACAATGTTGTAGTCTGAGTGATCCCCATGGGAGAGGAGACTGAGAAAATGCTTTGTTCGGCATGCAGCAGACTGATCACATCTATGGCAAACTCACCTGACCAAATCTCAAAGGTTGCTTTTAAATAACAAACACTACAACAAACCATTATACTGTGACTGTATATTGTTATATATTAGAAATTTATTCATACAGACTTGATATCATGTGAGTTCCTTAGCTTGAGTTAATAAAATTCATTAGGGGCTATTTACATTATGTAGGTTGGGCAGTGGTTCTAATTTATAGTCGTTATATCCATATTGAGATTTGCATGTCCTGGCCATAAACACCTATGCCAGGGAGTATATTTTTATGTGTTTTTTACTCTCAGTGTATCCTCCAAGCATTCAAAGATAACAACTATATGTATAAAATGCAAACTAATAAATCATATCTGTGAGATTCATATGATAAAATTCCTAGTACACCTCACATTGTATCCAAAATGGCTTGGCTATGTTAGATAAGGCTTAGTAAACTGACATCATGTCCAATTCATATTTTAATATCTGCATCAGCCTTGTTGCCATTGTTTTGTTAAAACTGAGTCATGCAATCAAGGAAATAAATTGAAAGTGAAAAGTCAACGAGACTGGTTGAAGATTGTACATTGGTGTGACAAAGATAAAGATTCAGTGACCGAGTTTCTCAAGACTTTGAAGCTGCTAAGAGAGCAGTTTTACACTAAAGCCCCAAAGCAAGTACTGTAAAATTCCATTTGAATTTTCTAGCTGGAAGCCCAAACACTGCCACATGCTGATACTGATAAATCCAAAGAGGCACAACCTTTGCAAAGCATTTTTATCAAGAGTAAAAGGATGCTGCCTCAGCAGCCCAATAGCAAAAAAAAATATTTCATGTTGCATTACGCTTTCTCTTATACACACAATATGGTAATTTAATACCTTTTCCATATATTTGGTGTTCATCAAGGAAACATTTCACTGAAAATGCCAAAATGCATTGTCATTCACATAGACATTAAAGTATAGTACCAACAGCATAAACTAAAAAATGTTTAATTTATTCTGAAAATATATCTGCCCAGGTGTACATATTAAGTGCCTTTTTTATAACATTACATTTATTAATCATTGCACATTTGTATATAGCATCAATGGGTTGTGATGCAAATTAGCAGTAACTATTCAAGTGTGTGATATAATGTATACATGTAGCAAAAAGACATGAGAGTATAAAGGGTATTACTTTATAATCACACTAAAGATTGTATAGTTTTATAGATATAGTATCACTGATGGAAAACATATTTTTTTAGGCTACTGATAATGCTCTACTGTGTTACTTTCTGACCCAGAAATATCTGTATCTATTCTATATTGGTAATTAAAGTCATTGCATAATATGTTAGAATGATATCTCAAAATGCTCTCACACTCCCCTACCATAAATCAAAAAGCTGCAGTAGCCAGCAGTGTTAAACCATTTTCCAAAAATACCCAAATTAAATTAAATTATACCACACTTAACAAATCTGTGACATTTCTATACATAGTCGCTTAAACCATGTGGAAACCCCTTCCCGCTGACAGTACACATATATGCGGCCCCGCTGGACTGGGCTTTTTTCCGTGGGGCCGCATATATGCTGTGCTAACGATCAGAACCTGGAACTCCTAGTTCTCGGGTCACCTGATAGCTGTGATAGCTTCTGATTGGCTATCACAGTGATCAGTCATATTGCTTTCACACTGGGACGGTGTGCTTGCAGGATGAGAAAAAAAGCCCTGCAAGCAGAATATTTGGAGAGGTGCCCTGAGCAGTGTATACACCGCTCCTACACCGTCCGCTCCATTGTAATCAATCGCGACACTTCCGAAGTGGCTGAACACCGCCTCGGAAGTGTCGAGCGGTGGCGCTTTTAACCGCTTGTTAACCCCTTTACCGCTATATAATAGCGGTAAAGCGCCGCTAAAACTAGTGGCGCTTTACCGCTACCACACCCCCCCCGGCCCAATGTGAAAGTAGCCTAATAGTTGGACCCTACAATTATAAAAGATTTGAAGGCAGGTTTGTTTTAAAACAGCCGAAAATTAAAATCTTACAGTTTTTTATTTTTGTATATTGTTTGCATTTTTTAATTTTTTTTTTTTTTTTTTTTATTGATTTTTAATGTTTATCAATAGTGTTCCATTTATATATTCAGTCTGAATATTACAAACAGTAGGTATAGTCTGTTTAGCATTTATAGATTAGTCTGCCCGCTCTGTGTACATTTTGATTGGAGCTGAAGACGTTTGTGTGACAGCTGTGATGCTGACAGTGTGGGTGGGTCAATATGAATGTATTGAGTTTCTCTGCACTCTGGACCCCTGATGAAGTTAATCAATGACATAACATGTAGGGTTGAGCATGGAGATTTATCAGTGAAACAGTGGGGAGATTGTACTCCAGCAGTGGCAGCAGAAGATCTAGAATTCAATGCCTCAGTAATAGACAGTGTGGGGAGCGGCTTTTCTTCACTTGACTTCACTTTGATGAGACAATTTTTAAGTCTAAAATGTGAGTGTGTTTTTAGTAAAGAAGCAATAGCTCCAGAAAGCACTATCTCCTTTTCTATTTTCAGTATACCATCTGGGTTTATATCCTGTATTATAACTTCAGTAGTGAAAAATAATGTGTGGCCAATTTCAGTTTTTCCCAGCTGTTTTAACAGGAACCTACCTTTTTAGACATTTTATAATTTTGTTTCAATAAGTTTTATTGAGTTTTTAACAAGTAGTCTACAGAGATATAAATCAACAGCAACATCATCCAGTACATAACCAAGATTCCCTTAAGGGTGTCGTCTGGCCATGTAACCATGTTTAGTAGTAAGTTATACACTTTCTACTGCTCAGTGGAATTGCTCTCCCATCCTAGGCACCCTTATTGAGGGCAAACCATGACATCGGTCGTGGGAGGTATGAACAGGCTATACCACAGTCTTCATTCAGTAAGGTGTTATCTTGCAATGTGTGTGGATGGTTACACAGCATAATTCTATAGCACACATTATAGCTAGAGGCGAACCTAAGTGATCACAGCTCATATAGACTTTTATGAGCTTGTTTAAACCTAAACAAAGTAAATAACAAGTCAAACTTGATAGGAGAAGTAGTAGTGGAAAAAGGATTCAACAAAATTCTGGAGCAGTAGGGACGTATATCAGGTGGGTCATTGTGTTAGCCACCAAGGTCAAGGTGAAAGAGGAGGCCGCCCTACACTAGAGTAATGAAATTTCATCAGGGGTCAGCCCGATGAACAACAGGTAGGGGGAGGAACACTGTAACCTGGTATTGCATCAGATCACCCAGTGTCAAGTCAGGGGTATTTGTCAGAATATATAAAATACAAGCCAGGGGGACCATGCTTTATTGAATTTTTCTACTGAGTCTCTGGCAATAGCCACAGCCTCCTCCATGTTATAAATGTCCTCTACAGAGCGCATCCATTCAGGGATGGTGGGGATAATCTTTGACTTCCAGTGCCTGGGGATGAGAATCTTGGTTGCGTTTAGTAAATGTCTGGTGAGGGATCTCTTATAACATTTCATGGAGCAGTCTGCAATGTGAAGAATGCAACAGGGTGCTGTTAAAGAAATTGTAGTCTCAGTTATAGTGGTGATAATATAGTGCGTACTTTGCTCCAGAATTGGGTCAGCAGAGAGCATTCCCACCAGATGTGTAGCAAGGGGCCTTGATTCGACTCACACCTCTAGCAGCAGTCAGATGCCTGGGGGGTACCATTTTTTGATTTTGAAGGGGTGGCATACTAGTGCATTAGCAGTTTATAGGACATCTCGTGAAACTTTGTGCCAATGGAGCATTTGTGTGTGAATATTAAGGCTCTTTTCCATTGGTCATCAGTAAATTTGACTTGAAATGCATCTTCCCAAAGTTCCCTTGAGCGAAGTTGGTCCTTGTTACCTGAGGCCAAAAGCCATGAGTACATAAGTGAAGTGGTTTTGGAAACAGGGGAGGCTGAAAAGCATAGAGACTCAAAGGATGTCATAGGTCTAAGGAAATATCATTTGGCAATGGGAGAGTAGATATAGCTGTGCAGTTGGCGGTATTTCCAGTAGGAGGGTATTTTCTGTGGGTGTAAATCTCACTGGATCGTGTCGAAGGACTTGAGTCCTTGATCGTCGGTGCAATGTGCTACCATAAGGGGCAGGGTTGGCTTTGAGGGAGAGACTATTTGTAGGTCTGTGCCAGGGCTGAATTCTGGATTTTGAGTGATTGGAGTAAGTGGGTTAAGGGGGGAAGATATCTTCAAGGTGGTTCCCAGTAAGGGGTGTTGTTGGGTGTCTTTTGTGATTGATTTCCAGGCGATCCATGGCAGTGACCCTAATGGGTGGGGAGTCTGTAGTTATTCTAGGGGGGCATAATCTTTTTGTGCGTAATGGCAGTTCCAGTCTTTCCCTCTTGCTAACTGGACCCTGTGTAGGTAGAGTTGAGAGTTGCGTAGGCCAATACCTCCTCCCTCCTTAGATCTAGTAAGGACGCTCATCCTAATTCGCTGTCTCTGACATTGCCAGATGAAAGCGTGCGTGATAGCATTCAGACGTTCGAAAAGTTTGCGGGGGATTTGAATCGGTAATGTGTGAAAATGATGCAGGAGTCTAGGCAAGACAACCATTTTGAGTATGGTTGTCCTGCCAAACCACAAAAATGGTCTGAGCGTCCAGTGGTCCAGATCTTTCTGGTTCTTTTGCAGTAGGGGTAGAAAATGAGTGTTGTATATATTAGTGAGTTTGGCCGTGAGTTTCACTCCCAAATATGTGAGTGCTTTTTGTTCCCATTTGAATGTACTTAGACTTTGTACCTTGGCAAGATCTGATTGAGGTAGTGTGAGGTTAAGGTTCTCTGATTTGTTGTAATTTATTTTCATATTTGAGATGTATCCAAAATGATTTTCATTTGAAAATATGAGGATGTGTGAGAAAGAAAAGCAGATCATCCACATAGGCTGCGATTTTGTATGATTTTTGTCCTATGTGGAAGCCTATGATATCTGTGTTGGAGTTTATAAATCTTATGAAGGGTTCCAATGACAGGATAAACAGGAGCAGGGACAAAGGACAGCCCTGTCTAGTGCCATTCTTTATCTGTACTGTTTCTGAGAGCGTCCCGTTAACTTTGAGTTGTGCCTGAGGGTTGTGGTACAGAGACAAAATCAAGGACATCATGTGTGCTCTCAAACCGATGTGTCTACAAGTCACAAATAAGTAATCCCAGGCCACTCGATCAAAGGCCTTTTCCACGTCAGTGGACAGGAGAAGGCCCTCGATCTTCCCGGTGTAGTGAATTAGGTTAAGCGCCTTAATCACATTGACGTGTGCTTCAGGGCCAAGCATAAAACCCACCTCGTCTGGGCCAATTATTTTAGGGAGGAGAGGTGTCAGCCTGGTGGCTAGGATTTTTGCCATGATTTTTCGATTCAAATTAAGTAAAGAGATCGGCCTGCAATCCGTGGAGTCTTTGTTAGGTTTTGGGATCAGGGCGATGTGTGCTAATGTGAAGGAATCCGGGATTCTTTGAGGCGATTTTAGATAATTTAAGGTGTTCAATAGAGGGGTTTTGAGGTGGTCCACAAATGTTTTGTAATAATGTGCTGTATACCCGTCTGGGCCCGGGCTTTTGCCCACCTTCAGGGTCATGATTGCTTGTAAAAGTTCCTCCTCAGACATTTTATAATTTTAAGGTCCAACTGCTATGGTGAGGGTGTGTCCATGGGGGATGGTGATAATTGTCATGGACCATTTTTTACACTTTTAATTGAGAGCACAACAGGAGTGCTCAATGTCTTAATGGACTTTGAAAGTGCACTTTTTAAATTTAATTTATTTCACATGGTTTGATTACCTTTTCACTTGTTGAGACTTCTGAAAATATAATTTTTATTTATTTATTCTATATATACAGTATTTTGCATATATAGCAATATCACTGACTTGTTGAGCATTTAATAATTAAATTTGTCCACAATATGTTAATACATGTGTACAATAAGCAGATCCAGTAGATACACCTCTAATATGTTATTTGACCATTTCTGTATTACTTTGTGGAGCTCATGTCCTATTTGTTTTTGTCTTTTATTACTTCAGAATTTTGTTGTGTAGATACATGTTTTGGTAGCTGGAGGTTTGCATATATAATTACTTATATCAGGGAAAAGGATATATATTATTCCAAGTAGGCATTTGTATTTTGATGGTTCAAAATATACTATAAAGTTATGTGAAATAAAGAAATCAGTTTAGTGAAGTGAATGTTTACTTTGGAAAGCATATGCACAATTTTTCTCAAAGTGAAAGATATTAAATAAACTAAACTTGTGTTCAATTTAAATACTCATTAATTTGTCAGGAAAATAAAAAATCATTGGTGGTATTTGATCACCTCTGTGGTTTTTATTTTTTGCACTATAAACAAAAAAAGAAAGACCATTTTGAAAAAATTTTTTTTTTCTTTATGCTAGTAAACATATCCAATAAAAAAAGTAAAAATCTAATCTTCATTAATTTAGGCCAATATGTTTTCTGCTACATATTTTTGGTAAAAAAATCCCAATAAGCGTATATTGATTGGTTTGCGTAAAAGTTATCGTGTCTACAAACTATGGGATAGATTTATGGACTTTTTATTTTTTAAATATTTTTTACTAGTAATGGCGGGAATCAGTGATTTTTTGCCAGACAGTGACATTGCGGTGGACAAATCTAACACTAAGTGACACTTTTTGGGGATAAGTGATAAAAAATGTCACTGTATAAATGAGCCTGGCAGGGAAGGGGTTCACATCAGGGGCAATTAAAGGGTTAAACGTGTTCCCTATGAGTGCCTTCTAACTGTGGGGGATGTGCTTCGACTAATGGAAAACAGAGTTTCTTGTTTCTGCATAGTAGAAACACAAGATCTCCATTTCCTCTCTGGCAGAACGGCAGTCTACCTTGTTTACATAGGCAGACCGCTGTTCTGCCTCTCTCCAAACTGTCCCTGGGGTCCCAGTGGACATTGAATCCGTTGGACCCGCTGATTGGCTCCCCTGTGTCGAGTTACAGCGGGAGCAGGCCGTCTGGGGCGTGTGCATGCTCCCCAGACCCAGAAGAAGCGAACAACATACAGGCGTACAGGTACATTGTTTCGCACAGCCGGGCCACCCTGCTGCAGTATATGTGCGGTGGACGGTCCAGAATCAGTCGAAGCAAACAAAAATGTATATTATTTACACAGCTATGTGAACATTTAGTTTGCTAGTTGTCTAACCTCCACTCTTTTAATAAATCAACCCCATTGTAACTAAAGTAAGCTTCAATGCATAGTAAACTGTTTTGTTTTTGTAAGCGAGTCTGAGCTGTTTGGCATGAGAGAATTTATGGAGCATCAAGAAAACCAACAGGTCAAAAAAAGAACAAATTGTGTCCCCAATAGAGAGTAAAAAAAGCAATGTTATTAAATGATGAACTTAGATTAAATTCTATTATGAGGGAACAGTTGGTGCATACTTACATGAAAAAAGAAAAAAAAAGTTATAAAAACCGGACTAAGCTCAACTTCAATATGAAAAAATGTGCAATATATTCCTAGATAAATGTATATTATATGGTGGGACCTGGCAAAGTAGTCCGACACATGTAACTGTAAAGAAAATGACTGTATTATACATTAATAATATAGAAATTTCAAAACCCAAGTAGTCTACATAGACTGGATCAAAAACATAAAAACTTCTCCATATTATTTATAATGTTGTTTAGGATTCCTAAAATGATATTACAAGACTGGTATATAGTGTTCAAAGTCCAATAAAGGATCTTCTCTTGGACTGTAAGGGGAACCAATCCACATATAAGCAATATTGATGGGCTACTCCATTTGGCCAGTTACATTTAAATTCCTTTGGGCTGTAGCATTAGACCAACCCCCATATGAACGATGTGATTGGCCACTACATGTGGCTAACGGAATTTATTCCGTGAGTCGTGTCCTTCAGTAAACTGTGTTATTAGACCAACCCCCATATAAGCAGCATGGAGCCAGAGTGAATAATGGCATATATATCAAACATCAGGCATAATGGGAAAATTCCCAGGGAGGGAATTCAGTCATATAGCTTATAGCGTGGCATCTTCTGCCCTCCCTCCCTTTTTTGGGGAGGAGGAGATGTTCATACAAATTTCCTGCAGCTGCCATGGTTGTGTTTTTAATAATTGGCCAGTTATGATTTGATTTTTTTATTAGTTGGATTGTGAGTTTTGTAGTTTCTAGAATATTAGTGTTTAATAAATTAATTTTCTTTACTTTATTAACATACACAAATACAGAATATTGCTGCACTCCTTGGTATCTTTATATAAAGATCATAAAGATACCAAGGAGTGCAGCAATATTATCTGTGCATGTTACTGAATATCACAGATGAGCTGTGCAGCACCCTGGGCTCCAGTTCACAGCATGTGAGAGTCGCGCACTCATCTAGAGTGGCATTACTTTGGCATTTTCTTTACTGTTACATGTGTTGGACTACTTTGCCAGGACCACCCATATAATATACAATTAACTAGGGATATATTGGGGTTGAGCTCAGTCTGGTTTTTATTCTTTTTTTCTTTTGTCAAGAAAACCAAGAGCAAATTTGTTAGCAGATTAAAAAATGTATATATTAATTTTATATACTGTAGTTCTATTTTTCTGGGGTTATGGATCATAAAAGTAGTCAATCATCATCATGGTCTTTGATCCATGGAGTGGATTGAGTGACTCCTTTTTATAGACTATTCATAAAAAGAAAAGCAGTGGCACATCAGCATCAGTGATAGATATTTTTAAGAGAAAAATGTATGTTTGAAGGTCCATTAGCACAACAGCAAACATTCATAAAGTTCCGGAGTCAGAGAAATACACGTTTTCTTTAAAAAAAAAAAAAAAAAACACATACAGGTCAGTTAAGTTAGGAAAATAAAGTATTTTTTTTAACTAAAAGCTTTTTCTGAAAGGGCTTTTTTTCAAAAATAAAAGATATTTATGGTTAGGAATTAGAGCCACAGAATAACATTAAGGAGATAGATAGAGTCAGAGAAATAACATCTCTGTTAAAATTAATATTTTGAGAGAAATCATTTTTTTTTTAACAGAAATTAAATATGATTGTCAAAAGCAATGCTAACATTAGGAATGATAAAAAAATTTTGCCTTTTCCCTTTATGATAATTTTAGTTATGCTTTAGAAAAAAGAACATTAACATTAATATAGGCAAGAGGAATGGAGTTTTTTTTTAAATATTACATGTGAAATTTTTCTTTATTTTTAAAGAGGACTATGCAGATTCTAAAAACAAATGGCATAGACCCCCTTTTTTGTGAGTTACTGTATTTGCCTGATAGCATTAAAAAAAACATTTATTAAGATGAACATGAGGGATGTCATTGCTGACTTTTCTTTTTGCAAAGGATAGTTCTCTGGCTGCTATACTGACCATCTTTGGGTCGCTATTGAAAAAAAAGTATTCAGAAAAGGACCTCTTCATTTACTTTGACTTTCTTGATCTTGTTCCAGTTTAGTGACTCTGAAAAATGAAAGCCAGTGGGTTAGAATTATAGTCAGAATTAGTGTTTTCAACATTTCAGGTCAGCAATGGTAGCCTGCCAGCCCCGCATATTTCATATCTCAGGAAAAGTTGACTTTATATCCGTACTTTCTCAAACTTACTTTGATAAGAGTTCTGACATGAGTTATATCTACTAAGAAAAACTGCTCACCATGTCAGAAAAATTAAGGAGAACATAAGAATTATTTTCCATAGACATTCAAATTTTTTCCAAAACAGAGAAATAGAGTAGGTATTTTTTGATTTGGGTCACTGGATGCTAATTGTGTAAATTACCATAATGCTAATGTTTTGGTATCTATGCAGGAAGTTTTTATCACTTTTGTGGTTAGGTGAAAAGTAAGAATAAACTGTATAGTGCTTTACATACAGTATAGTATACCTCAAATCTCAGTAAACCCAATGATATTACACTAATGTTTTGATCATTAATTTTCTGGGTAATGTGTACAAAAATACCCTATAAAATTGTACTTTTATCATAAGAATGCATGCCACTGGATTAGTATGCACATCACTTTCAAGATTTGGTGTAGAAATGTTTATGAAAAGCTTTTAAAAAGGTGTCTCATCCTTTTTAATCCTGTTTTATTGAAAACCAACAGTGGTGACCTAAGCCCTACTATTCTCTTTCAGACTAAAGTAAACTCAGCAGTTACCAATATTTTTCATAACCTTTCACCTAAACTTTTTAAGATGATTTAACTGAAGACCCTAATAATTTGTAAGGATCCATTATTATCTTGTGTAGTGGGCCTCAGCCTTGCTAGTTATATTTTCAGCTAGCATAAAGATACAGCATTGTCCCATGCTCATTGACCCATAGAGCATTGTTTCAGAACTTTCATCAATGATAGTTCCAGAAAAACTGAACAAGGCTAACAAAAGAGGAGAGGATTGGCAGTGTGATCTATTATTTTTAGACCACAGAAAACAATGTTGTAGAAAAAACAGTGATTGAATTTAAAAGTTAGACCTCTGATTGAAATAAACAGTGGGGAAATCTATCTAAGGCAGAAGAAAAAGGACAATAAAAATGTATTGAAAAAAATATTTGTATGTATTCGAAATTTAGATTTTGTTTTGGATAGAACAGGAAAGGGTTAGAACCTCTGTACCATTATGGGTCAGGGAGTGAGGGAAAAGAAACTTCTGGCAGAAATTGTGTTTTTGTTTAAAGTTGAGATTAGACTTTACAGAAAGAGAATCCAAATACTGCATATATAATTATCGTTTATAACTATGTAAGTTACTTGTAATTTCTGAGTACTGCTTGGACCTTGAAGAAGGGGACACACCCCAAAGCTTGTTCTGAAAAATGTATATGTTAGTGCAAATAAAAAAGTAGCATGTGCAGTACTCAATTGTCCTTCTTGAAAAATGCACTAATAAGACTGCAGTTACTTTAAGGATACATGGATATCTATCACCAAAAAAATAAAGTTAGCTATACACTGATCCAAGTTCAGCCAATTCAACAGGGACCAGCCAAATTTCAGTCAGAGTATGGCTGTCCCAGTTCAACAAAAGTTGATTGTTTGATCAATTTGTGTTGAAGGGACATGTTGGAAATGTTCCTTGATCAGTGGCTGTAGCTGATTGGCAGGTGCCACTGTCAGAATACAACATCCTCAGCAGGGGGGATTTCTCTTGTTTGTCCACCTTGTTTGCGTGGATG
Source organism: Glandirana rugosa (assembly GCA_018402905.1). Classification (NCBI taxonomy): domain Eukaryota; kingdom Metazoa; phylum Chordata; class Amphibia; order Anura; family Ranidae; genus Glandirana; species Glandirana rugosa. Next base: position 79,912 of record BLSH010411863.1, read on the forward strand.
GAGGACTCGGTTAGTTTTTTTCGTTCAGCCAGCGGGCTGAAAAAAAAACGTTAACAATGTATGGCCTGCTTAACAAATATTTACTGTATTCAGCCACTTAAAATGTCAAGAAGATAAATGGCTGAAGTTTCCAGCAATAAGGAAAGAAAGTACTGTTACTGAAGGTCAATTAGAGTTAAAGGAACTGAATAAGAGTTAGCTCCGACACCCTATACACCACCAGTTGGGGAGGCACATATTTACCCCCCCTTAAGAGGCCTGCATCCTGCACCTCCCCTGGGCATATCTGGCACTGTATTCCCCATTATGGACACACCAGACAACACAAGAACCTCATATGGATAGCTAGCTGAGTCATTAGTGAACCCTCAATGGAGATTTGCACCTTCCCTGCAGCCCTCACACTACAACCTGTCATGTACTAGTATAGCCCCCACAGTTCCCGGGGTGGACATCTCTAGGAGGCCCTTGGTCCACAGCATCATGTGGTGACAGTTGAACTTGATTTATACATGGATTGAGCTTTCTCCTGAGGAAGTGATTTTCACGAAACACGTAGCACACTCTAGGATGCAAGCTTTCTGATTTTTATCATGTTTTTAAATGCCTGTTTTTTTATATCAAAGTTATGTTTACCATGCATCAACACCATCATGATCTCTCTACTATACCATTGATGTATGAATTTATCTCATGAATTGTTTTAATCATGTTACAATATGGCTATTAACTGTTGATTGTATTACCCAATAACGATTGATTTTAATATGTGTACACCTTTTTGCATATGAATTTATACCTGTTTACACTTAATGCATCAATTATAGTACACACCTCATTCAAAGTCCCATACTTTCCTCTCTTTTCGTATCACAAATGGAGATGGAGGCACATTTATATATGAGCCTCATTTAATGTCCCAAACTCTTCCTTTATGCCTATACAACACTATAAACATTAAAGTAAAATGTTTAGTTCTGTAATATTTAAGGGAACTTGTGCTTAAAATAGTCATTTTTGTTCACACTACAAGGCACCAGTTGTTAATTTGTGAATACTAGTAGTTTTGCATGGAATTAGTGCTGCTGGCAACATAGGTAAGCATGGTCCTTTTTAGTCATGACAGCTATGGCTTGAACTTGCACCCCATTTAAAGCGGTAGTAAACCCTGAAAGCTGTTTTTACCTACAGGTAAGCATATAATAAGGCTTACCTGTAGGTAAAAAGAATATCTCCTAAACCTGCATGGTTTAGGAGATATTCGCCCTGCATGCAGCCGCTGACATTAGCGGCGCATGCGCTCTGACGATCCGGCCGAGGCGGCCGGCAACTCAGAGCTGGCTGCTGGAGCGAAGAGCCAAAGCACCCTCCCCATTCTGAGGACATGTGGACTGGTATGGTTCAGGAGGGGGGTGTTTGCTTGTCCCCCCTCCTGACCTGCCAGGTTGCATACTCAGATAAGGGTCTGGCAGATTTTGAGGGGGACCCCCACGCCATTTTTTTCAATTTTGGCACGGGGTTCCCCTTAAAATCCTTACAAGAGCTGAAGGGCCTGATATGGATTTTGGGGGATCCCCATGCCATTTTTAAAAATGTTGGCCTTTTTAATTTTGACATGGGGTTCCCCTTAATCACTTCAATACACTTTGTTTTACTGTATATACTATACTGACTGTATTATATATTCTCCAGTGTATTATAGATACTACAATGACTGCACTATATGCCCTGAACTGATATATATA
>BLSH010411863.1:93320-122334 GCA_018402905.1 Glandirana rugosa
ATACCTATGTGGAATTATTTTACCCTTACCAACCACTATACTTGAAGGACAAACACCGTGTAATCATATACACTCCCCCTTTGAAAAGTTCTACCCACCACTGGTACCGCCGGTAAAACTTCAGCCAGTAAAACTTAGGTTGAAAACAAAAAAAGTTATCCTTCTCCCAGTACACTGTGTAGTTTGAATAACCCTTAAAGTGTTCTTTTTGTTACCACACGAACCAAAATTACCAAAATTAAATTGAAATAAGAAAGGTGTCCTCTTTACGATCGTGTCCGAAGGTCATAGGCATCAAAGTCATAGAAGTGTCGTATACCAAAAAAATACCAAAAATACCAGTCATTTTTGGTTATGGCCCACAAGTCGGCTTTGGAGGAATGGCGGTACCTCCTGGAAGGAGCAGCTCACCCGGTATTGGTTTTTACTGACCATAAAAACCATAAAAAAACCATATGCTGTGAAGATACTGAAACTACGGATACTGGAAGCCTGTGCTAGCATTTCTCCTGTGGAAAGAATAAAGTTAAATTAAAACCATTAAAACCAAGCACACCATTGTTTTTCTTGTGAAATTCCCAATAAGTTTGATGTGTCACATGACCCTCTTCCTATTGAAAAAAACAAAAGTTGGATTCAAAATGACCGACTTCAAAATGGCCGCCATGGTCACCACCCATCTTGAAAAGTTTCCCCCTCACATATACTAATGTGCCACAAACAGGAAGTTCATATCACCAACCATTCCCATTTTATTAAGGTGTATCCATATAAATGGCCCACCCTGTATATATATATATATATATATATATATATATATATATAGATATATATATATATATATATATACAGTATCTGGCAAAAGTGAGTACACCCCTCACATTTTTGTAAATATTTTATTATATCTTTTCATGTGACAACACTGAAGAAATGATGCTTTGCTACCATGTAAAGTAGTGAGTGTACAGCTTGTATAACAGTGTACATTTGCTGTCCCCTCAAAATAACTCAACACACAGCCATTAATGTCTAAACCGCTGGCAAAAAAAGTGAGTACACCCCTAAGTGAAATTGTTCAAATTGGGCCCAAGGTGTCAATATTTTATGTGGCCACCATTATTTTCCAGCACTGCCTTAACCCTCTTGGGCATGGAGTTCACCAGAGCTTCACAGGTTGCCACTGGAGTCCTCTTCCACTCCTCCATGGCGACATCACGGAGCTGGTTAATGTTAGAGACCTTGCGCTCCTCCAACTTCCATTTGAGGATGCCTCACAGATGCACAATAGGGTTTAGGTCTGGAGACATGCTTGACCAGTCCATGACCTTTACCCTCAGCTTCTTTAGCAAGGCAGTGATTGTCTTGAAGGTGTGTTTGGGGTCGTTATCATGTTGGAATACTGCCCTGCGGCCCAGTCTCCGAAGGGAGGGGATCATGTTCTGCTTCAGTATGTTACAGTACATGTTGGCATTCATGGTTCCCTCAATGAACTGTAGCTCCCCAGTGCCGGCAGCACTCATGCAGCCCCAGACCATGACACTCCCACCACCATGCTTGACTGTAGACAAGACACACTTGTCTTTGTACTCCCCACCTAGTTGCTGCCACATACGCCTAACACCCTATGAACCAAATAAGTTTATATTAGTTTCATCAGGCCACAGGACATGGGTCCAGTAATCCATGTCCTTAGTCTGCTTGTCTTCAGCAAACTTTAAGCTTTCTTGTGCATCATCTTTAGAAGAGGCTTCCTTCTGGGATGCAGTGTGCAGTGCATGGTCTAAGCACTGACAGGCTGACCCCCTACCCTTTCAACCTCTGCAGCAATGCTGGCAGCCCTCATACGTCTATTTCCCAAAGACAACCTCAAGATATGACGCTGAGCAAGTGCACTCAACTTCTTCGACCATGGTGAGGCCTGTTCTGAGTGGAATCTGTCCTGTTAAACCACTGCATGGTCTTGGCCACTGTGCTGCAGCTCAGTTTCAGGGTCTCCGTAATCCTATTATAGCCTAGGCCATCTTTATGTAGAGCAACAATTCTTTTTTTCAGATCCCCAGAGAGTTCTTTGCCATGAGGTGCCATGTTGAACTTCCAGTGACCAGTATGAGAGAGTGAGAGCGATAACACCAAATTGAACGCACTTGCTCCCCATTCACACCTGAGACCCTGTAACACTAACGAGTCACATGACACTGGGGAGGAAAAATGGCTAATTGGGCCCAAATTGTTCATTTTCACTCAGGGGTGTACTCACTTCTGCCTTTCTGTCTGGTGGACTCTTCCCCCTTGAGTAAATTTGCAGAATGTGCTGTACCAAAATGGCAGGTTCCCAGATGCTATTTCTTTCATGTAAGGCCATTCCAGCACTCTACCATCACAGGGAAGGCAATGTTGTGGCATCGTTGGGCAAGGCAGTCTGCCGCAAAGTCCACGTTACTGCTGACACATGGTCCAGCAAGCATGGTCAGGGACAATATATTTCATTCACAGCACACTGGGTAACTCTGCTTGCAATTTGTAAGGATGCAGGACAAGGCTCAGTGCTGCAGACTGTTGTGCACCCCCCCTCCCCCATCTCCATACAGCTAATGGTGAAGATGCAAGATTTGTCAGCTGTACACCCTCCTCCTCCTCTTCCTCCTCCATGCCCTCCTCTGCTGAATTGTCCTATGAACCACAAGTACCCCCTAAGTGTTCAAGGTCAGGCTAAAAGGTGCCATGCAGTGCTTCAGCTGTTGTGTCTAGGGAACAGGAAGCACACTGGAGCAGAGATTCTTGTAGCTCTGCAGGGGCAGGCCCAGAGGCGGCGTATGCCACGCCTGCTGAAGCCAGGAATGGTAATGTGCAATAATGGCACAAACCTCCTGCTTGCCCTTAGACAGGGAAAGGTGACACATGTGTCATGCCTGGCACATGTCCTCAATTTGGTGGTGCAGCATTTCCTAAATAGGTTCCCAGGGTTGGAAGACCTGCTAAAGCAGGCCAGAAGAGTCTGTAGCCATTTCAGACGGTCATACACAGGAGGTGTTCGGTTGGCTGAAATTCAGTGGGAATTCCACCTGCCTGTAAACTGCTTGATTTGTGACATGCCCACCAGGTAGAACTCAACTTTTGCAATGCTGCAGCGGCCGTCAACGAGTACCTGAGTATGGCACAATGACAGGCTTAGGCTCTGCTATTTTTCTCAAACAATGTCTGCTCATAAAGGATGCATACACTGTACTGTCACCATTTGAGGAGGCCACAAAGATGGTGAGCCGTGGCAATGCATACATCAGTGACACAATCCCTGTTGTGTTCCTGCTGGAGCAGACTCTGCGTGGCATTATATATAGGGCATTTGAGACAGAGCAGCAGGAGGAAGAGGAGGACTTCTTTTCCTCTCAAGGCCCACTTTATGCAGACACCATTGTTCCTACACCACAAAACACACAAGAGGAGAGGGGGGAGGAGGAGGAGGATTCTGGCAGTTTTGGAGGCATTGAAACAGAGGACAGAAGACATACGTCAAACAGTAAGAGATGGTTTTCCATCCCCAGAACCCTTGGGAGTAGTATGTGGCTAGGAAGAGGCAGATTGGTCAAGAGAGGAGCGATGGAGAAGGCGGCTGCCTAAGTGATGCATTTCACTTTTTTTAGTTTCAATGTTTTTTATTGAATTTTCTCGTTTTACAACAAAAGTATAAGCAAAAGGTAGAAAAAGGCGAACATCAGATTGTATATAGCATCAAAATGTTACATTCTTGAGAGGGTTTTAACAGTAATAAACCCCTATATTACCAATACACATCTCAAGGGGACCCTATGATTGCCCTAAGAGCGACAGTCCTCCACTCCTATTGGTACTTCCCCGCCCCCCACCGCCCCTGTAGGGATCAAACTGCGGCTCAGGGCTGGACGACCAAGAGGAAGAAGAACTTATCTCGCACCCAGAGGGTCCCTATTAAGTTTCCTTAGTGTCAATAGTTTTAATTGGTCTAAGAAGTGCTCTGGATGTACAAAAGAGGTGAGAATAAAACCATGTGTATGATACAGTGGTTGCATATCTTCGTCATGTTACATGTAAAAATTCAAAGGTATATGAGTAGAGTTCCCTTTAAAGCCTTGCAGTTAACATTGTGGTTATTCCTTGTTGGAGTGGCTGAAGGTCAGCCCGGCCCACGGTGGGCCCAGGCACCGGTCCCCCCCACCCACCGCATCTGGGATTAATCTGTGGGTGAAGGGAGAAGTCCAGCGCCCCGTCCCCCACTGGGCCGACTTGGGTTTTGCGTTGTATTCAGTTAAGCATCACATCATTCCAACCAAAACATATCTCAGATGGGAAAAATGAAAGGAAAATAATAATAGAATAAAAAGGAACAGGTTATCTAGGGATGTACATATAAAAGAGGAAAATATTGCGTCAGAATTGACAACATAGCCTTGAGATGTCACTTGGGGAGAATGGTGCACAGAAATTTTAACATAAGTAATTATGTCTTGCCCTGGTCAGATTTGGTTTCATACCATTCCATACACGGCTTCCATCTGTTATACTTGTCTGCATTGCCGCTGATAGGGGGGTACAGCCAGCCTTCATGTGGGGGGCCCGGAGCACACAGGGGGGCCCACACAGCGGGGATTAGTGACAGATGACAATTGTGTCTCTTTTTTCTGCAGCAGATGAACGTTGCTCTCCTTCCCTCTCCCTTGCTACAAGCTTTTATCTGGTAAGAAAGAGACAGTCGTCCCTCACTAATCCCCCTCCCTGTGTGGGCCCCCCTCCTCTCAGCACTGGAGTTTGTTATCTCTAATTTAGGCTCCATGCACACTGGCTTAAAAAAAAAATCACTGATTCTACAGGAGTTTAGTGTTTTGCCTGTAGAAGCAGCTCGATGTTATCCTATGTGTCCATACACATTAGGATGATTACAGGGATTTTTTAAGCTCAACGTTTAAGAGACAGAAAAAAAAACCCTTCTGGTTCTCCTAAACTCGTCTAAACTTTGTACAAAAAAAGCTCTATATGAGTGTTTTTTTCTGCCAATTGAACTGGAGTTTTTTTTAAGCCCAGTGTGAATGGAGCTTAACTTTTTTCTTTCCCTCTGATACCGGAGCCTGTATATTTTTTCATCTCATCTTCATTTTTATTTATTTTTTTGTTCAATAAGTTTTATTGTAGCGAGAAAAACCGAGTTACAGAGTATAGATCCACAATAACATCAAATAACTCTCAAGTATGGGAACAATACACAATAGTAATTCAAACGGAAAAGGCCGGATCAGGACCTGCGATAAGTCCGAGTGCACCGCCGACACCTCTTTCTTGATAACCTTTTCAAGGCTGTGTAGCATAGAGGCTAGCTCTGATTTAGTCGGGAGACCGCTCACTAGTGACGCCACATCGAGACGTTGCTGAGAGGTTTCCTCGCCGTCAGACCCAATAGAGGAAGCAGGCGATGTGTGTCTGTGTACCGGCCGGAGCCGGGGGGCGGAGCCGCCGCGATGCGGTGAGCGGCCTAGTCCGTCGGCTGCAAGAGAATCCTCCGGTTCTGCGGCCAAGAATCGTTTAATAGAGCTTGATGGGGTCCCTTTTGGTGGCAGGGACTTTCCCGTTCTCTTGCCCATTCTCGTGGATCGGAGACTAGTTGTTGGAGAAGCTAATGAAGCATATAAGATAAGCTGTCCACGGAGCTCTCTTCGGATGCGTCCTCACAGCTCCATTTGTAAACCACGCCCCTTTATTTTTATTTATTAACTCAGTTTTATCTTTTAGATTTAGCAGGAATTCTGTGAGTTATGTTGTATTTGTGTCTGCTAATAGTTTTATTGTATTTTTAGCTAAATATACCGTTAATACTTTCTAGGGTGGGGGGGTAAGTGTTAGTCTAGCACTCAATAGAATATGGGATACTATGTCCCTCAGTGTTGTGGGGACCCAACTTATTTCCATGGAGAATAGTGCCATCCCTGGGGTTACCGGTATTTTTATCCCCACAACATTTTCTATTATTTAGAAGACTTTAGCCCAGAAGGTTTGTAATTTTTGGCATTCCCATAATTTGTGGAATAGTGTGCCCCTATTTCCACAGTGTCTCCAACACATGGGCGAGTGCTGTGCGTCAAATTTGAATAATCTTGATGGTGTGAGGTACCTTCTGAGTAGAATTTTTTGTGTTAATTTCCATAGTTTGGCACATTTGGTTGATGCATAGGTGGAAGTAAGTGCATTCTGCCATTGTTCGTTAGTATATGTAGTTTGCATATTGTGCTCCCAAGCCCTGATGGGTGCTGATTTGACAAAGATTTCTCTTTTGGTTTATAAAGTTGTAAAATAAGGAAATCCCTTTGATATTGTTGTTCGTCTTAGTAAGGTAAGTGACAATTCTCCATGGTAGTCCTATAGACATATCAGGTATGGAATTCAGTAGGTGTGCTACCTGGATGTGTCTATAAAAGTCAGACCCGTCAAGTCAAAATTCTAATTGAAGTGTTCTAAACATTTTGGGCGTTGGTCCTATCATTAGTTCCGCAGTGGATATCAGTCCCTTGGACATCCAGTGCGATATGCGTAGGTCCGGAATAAAAGGTTGAAGGCTAGTGATACTTCGGCATATTGGTGTTGTCTTGTATTCGTCTGTTGGTGTAGATAGTAATGTCTTCCATGCTCTAATTGCTGCCTGTATGGTGGTGGCTGTTATACTGTGTGGTTGTGGTTTAAGCCTACATGTCGTGAGTATGTCAGCTAAATTATTGGTTTTGCACTGCTATTCTTCTAGATCTATCATCTCGATCTATTGGAGTGTGGGAAGTACACTTTTGTTTGTGCTAGAATCATGGCTGTGTAATAGTCCTTAATCAGAACATGTCCGATTCCCCCCGTATTTTGAGCTTTAATCAGTTTTTTAAACGTGCATCTTGCTCTCCTACCCTGCCACAGGTATTTATTGACCAGGGTTTGTGCCTTAGAAAAGAAGGAATCTGGGACTAATATTGGTAGGGACCTGAAGAGGTAAATGAGTTGGGGCAGGATCAGCATTTTAAAAGCAGCCAACCTGCCTGCCCATGAGAGTTCAGTTTTAGCAAGAGTTTGTAGTTGTGAGTCCATTTTAGTAAGGAATGGGATATAATCTACTAGTTGGTCTGTTGTGGGCGTTAGAGTTATACCCAGGTATCCGATCCCTTTATCACACCATGTATATGAAAACTGCAATTGGAGTTTTTATTTTGTGGTATTCTGTATGCCCAGGCCCAGTATGTATGACTTTCATTTACCTTATAGTAAGATATTTGACCAAACAGATTCAGTGCCTAATGTACCACTGCCAGGGAAGGTTCCACCTCTGTGAGAATTAGAGTATTATAATTGGAAAAAAGGCTAATGGAATGAGAGGAGTTGGGCAATGTTAGGCATTTGATGTCGAGATGAGTTCTAATGTAAATAGCTAGGGGTTCCATAATAAGGTTAAATATTAGTGGGGATAATGGGCACCCCTGCCTTGTTCCGTTGGATATTGAAAAGGGTGAAGACAGGATGCCAGACATATACACCTGTGCAGAGGGCCTGGAGTAGAGGGCCATGATGGCCGTGGTTATGTTGCCTGTAAGGCCAAAGGACTCCAGTACTCTCTCAAGGTACAATCAGTGTACACAGTCAACGGCCAGAAGCAGAGAAGTCCTCCCCAAAGCTCCAGCTAGATGGAGGACATTAGTTAGTCTACGGGTGGCATCTGATATCTGGCATCCCTTTACGAACCCTGCCTGGTCTGAATGGATAAGGATGGGCATTATGTTCTCAAGTCGTATTGCAATTAATTTAGCGTATAGTTTTAGGTATTCAGGAGAGAAATGGGTCGAAAATTTTGAGGCGTGCTTGAATGCCTTCCCTGGCTTGGGTAGAGCAACGATCAAGGCCCTGAGCATTTCGGGTGGAAAGGCTGAAGAGGCAGGGGCATAGTTAAAGATTTGACCCAAAAGGGGGGTTAGTGTCAATTTGAAGGTCTTATAATAGTCATTGCTGAACCCATCAGGACCAGGAGATTTATTGATGGGGAGGGAGTCTATGGCTTTATAGATCTCAGATGCTGTAAATGGGAGGTTAAGGGCTTGTAATTGGTCTGGTGATACCTTGGGAATAGGAAGTTTGGTTAGAAAGAGGTCAATTGATTCTAGTGTAGGTTGCTGCGTTCTCTTATCATCTTTTAGGTTTTATAGGGCCCCATAATAATCGCTGAAAGCGTCAGCTATTTTTTGAGGATGACATTCCTTAGTTTTAGTGAATGGGTGTATTATATAGGGAATTTTGTTTTTATGTCTCTTCCCCCATAGTTTTTGTGCTAGCATCTTCCCAGCTTTATTATCAGAGGCATAATAAGACATTTTCAGTTTTTTTGGACATTTTCTCAAAGTCCTCCAAGAGGACAAGTCTGAGATTGTGCCTCAATTTGGACAATTTCTGGGATATGACCTGGGAAGTGCCACATTTATTTTGGGAGTCAAGTTTGGCAATTTTAGTTGTGATGTCTCTTATATGCTTCTGCCACTGTCTCTTAGCTCTCGCACCCAACTGGATACATATGCCCCTGATGTATGGCTTGTGGGCATTCCACAACACAAATTGATCTTGTACAGATGATGTATTGTCAAAAAAGAAGCTTGACAAATGGTCTTCTATAGTCTTCTTCATGTCCCCTTTCTGAAGTAGGAATGAATTACGTTTCCACACCAGCATAGAGTTTGGTGAGGCCACACTATCAACCGTCAAGGTGATGGAGGCAAGGTTAGACCAAGTAATTTGGTTGATTTTTGCCTTTCTGACCTTAACTAAGGTATTCTGGTGAACCAAAATAAGGTCTATGCGGGTGTAGATTTGGTGAGGTGGAGAGAAAAATGTGTAGTCTCTTTCACTGGCGTGCAAGCAGTGCCAGGCATCAAAAATATTATGTTTGAGGAGGGATGCTTGAAGCGTCTGTCCTGGGCGTCTACAATTAGATGTGGAGTCCAAGCAAATGTCCGGGGGAGCATTGAAGTCTCCGCAAAGTACCATTAGCCCCTTCTGAATAGAGCGGATCTTTCATAAAAGTTTATTGAAAAAATGAAGTTGGTGTTGGTTCGGTGCGTACGCATTGATTATTGTGTAGGTAGCAGAGTCCAGGTTGCAGACCAGTATCAGGTATATGCCTGCTGGGTCTATGATGGTGTCATGTAGTTTAAAGGCTACCGTGTCTCTGATTGCAGTAAGCACCCCTTTTGTTTTAGAGTCTGCATTAGCAGTGAACACATGGGGGAAGTTTCTGTGTGAACAGTTAGGAGGCTTCTGGTTATGGAAGTGGGTCTCCTGGGCACATATTATGTCACTTTTATGTAGGAGGGCTTCAGTCCACATGGATTTCCTTTTGGCTGGGTGGTTTAGGCCTTTACAATTAATTGATAAAAATGTAATTCCCATTAGTAGTGAAGGATTCAGCTGGTATGATATTGAGGAGGTTCTTCATTTGTGTGGTGAGAGCTCCCTCTAGTGGTCTCAGGGGAGATGGCGGGTATAGTGTGAGGCCACGGTATAAAATGGTTTGTTTGTACTCACTGTGCCCAGAAGTATATTAGTGAGATGGATTCTGTTGTATCCAGGGGCGTAACGATAGGGGTTGCAGGGGTTGCAATTGCAACCGGGCCCCATGGTCCAGGGGGCCCATGTGCCTCCCTTTTACACCTGAGTAGGAGGGATGGCGGGGGTGGCATTTAGAGGACCCAATATCCTCCATTTTCCTCTATCCAGTTTACTTGTCTTCTGCTGTTCCCAGGGCCCCTGTGTGCTTCCCTGGTCCCCCTGGGGCCTGCTGCAGAACTTGTGAAAGGGCCCCACTGCAGTACCGTAATAAAGGGACCCACGATAGGCGTAAAGGGCCCCAGGATCAGTGGGAAGAGGGAAGGGCCCTGGCCAGGGGGCCCTTCATAATTTCTTGCACCAGGGCCCTGAAGGTTCTAGTTACGCCTCTGGTTGTATCCACCAGGGGTTGATATCCGAGGTTCTGTTGCATAGGTCCGCTGATAAGTGAACAATCTCCTCTTGTGAGTAGTTGTAGGTACATCCCATATAAGAAATTGAAGAAGAAAAGAAAACATGTATAATCATAACCAAATATAGCGTAACATTGCCACCGAGTAACTAGTGGCTCAGTTGCAAGAAAATAAGTGTTCCGTGGGTACAACATACCCCAAAACAGCTTGTGGCTGTGCAGGTAGTAGGGGGAAAAGTCCAAGCCTAAGATCTGTCTTCCCCTCTTAGGGATCCTTATTTATGGTGGAATTTTGGGCCTCAATTGGGTCAGTTATGTGTTTTTGGTTTTTTTTGCAGTGACCATTGTCCATTCAGCATCCACTGGGCGAATTGGTTGGGGAGTATTGTTGTCTACCTCAGCTGGGTCTGGTAATAAGCCCCAGTCTTTCAGCTAGGCTAGGCCTTTGTCAGGGTTGTTTACCACGTAGGTATGCCCTTCTTTAGTAATGGATACTGTTGTCGGGTATCCCCAGCGATATGTTATTTTGTGATTCCTGAGGATTTTTGTCACATCGTTAAGATTTTTCCTTTTCTGGACCGTGTATTGCGATAGATCTGCGAAAAATTGCAGCTTGTAATATTGTGCAGTTATATTTTCTTGCTTGCACATTATTGACATTAGGTTCTCTTTAATATGGAAGAAGTGAAGCCTCAGTATCACGTCCTTGGGTGTATGGTAGGTGTGCAGGTTTGGGTAGCCTGTGAATATGGTCAATGGTGGCTTCCATGTCGGACAGCCCAGGGAGGAGAGACTGAAAAAGATTGGTAGCATATTTGTGTAGGTTGGGTCGTTGGACCGATTCGGGGATCCCCCTGATTTACATGTTATTTCTTCTCCCCCTGTCTTCTATGTCCACCAATTTGGCTCTGAACCACTCAGCCTCCCCCTCCATTTCTTCACTGGCATCCACCAGGTCATTAATAGTGGAGGTGTATTCCGCCATTTTAGTCTCTATATGATCTACCCTTGTCTCCATTGCATGAATATCCTGGTTAAACCGATGCATGCATGAGGCCATATCTGCTTGAATCGTGCTTCTAAGTGACACCAGCATCTCTTTTAAAATTGTATCCACCACAGGTTGATTGAGTGTGGGAAAGGATTCAATCGAATCAGGCAGCTCCCTTGTGTCCTCCCCCTGGTCAGTGGCAGGGCTCAGGGCCGGGCTGGATCCATCCTCATTTAGCCTAAATCTGGCTTTAGCTGGGCTGCCTGCTATTGGTGTGGGAGGGTATGAGGGCCAGTCATTGGGGGACTCACCATTTGTTGAGCGTAGGTCCTGTCTCGAGCTCTGATTACCCGATTTAGCTGCGTGGGTGCTGTAGGCCCCAGCGCCATTTTGTAGGTAAAAAGTAGGGGGTTGGGTTGGTTCTGCGCTGATGGTATGAGAAGATATTGTTCTATGGTGGGTAGAACTGCTGCCTCTACTATTGCCCCCCAATATTGGCGCTGTTCTAATATACACTAGTAATACAACGTGGCCCTTACAATACTCAGCTTAAATCCATATAAAACAATTCTTAAAACCAAGGTGCAGAAAAAAAGGTCCTTTTAATAATGGTGCTTACGATGCTCAGCTTAAAACCGAACTGCAGAAAAAATCTTTCAGATATTCAATGATGGTGATAAAGGTGACTTGTGCTCCTCCTTAAATATACATGGGCATGGGATAATCAACATAAATCCTGTATATCCAAAGTTATGCAGATAAAAAAGTTCATAAAGTGCAATGTTCAATATTGGTGATAAGGTGACTTGTGCTCTTCCTTGATTGCTCCCTCTGGCGTTGCAGGGCAATCCTTGGAAAAGCTTGGTGCTCCTAGTGCTTGGGTGATAATAAAGGGTAGATGTATGCTTACCAGATAGTTTCACCCCTCTGCGGGGTACAGCACGTTTACAGTCCTATGCCACTGTGCAGCGGGTCCAGCCTGAATCTTGTAGTCCGACTTGGTGGTGTCCTTTCCCGCGTTCACGTGCTTGTGTGAAAAATAAAGAGGGTTCCCATAGAGTAGTACCGTTTAAAATGACATTTTATTTAAATGGTAACAATTTCCAAAGCAATAAAAGTATAATAAAACACGCTCAAAAAACAGCTTGAAATGATTGGGGAGAGCCATTTATAACCAAACAGTATGTAGCTCTGACACCAGGAAATTACACACATAAGCAACGCTGTACCGGTTCCATCGTACTGACGTCATCTGGAGGATTGCTCTAATGCTATACCTCCTTATCTTATATACTGTCTAATGATCCCTGACCTTGGCCATGTGCTCGGTGGCCACATTTGAAAAAAAGTTTGGGTTCGGGTATTTGATCCCGCCTGTTGAATAGCTGCAGGGCAGCCAGTCAACAAGCCTTTCACTGGTTTGCCCTTAGAAGCCATCACAGCCATGCCTACTAATCATCGCCTACTGCTTTTGCAGCCCTCTAGCACTTGCCAGGACTATTTTACAGCCGTTTTTGTGCCAAAAAGTTTGGGTCCCCATTGACTTCAATGGGGTTCGGGGTCCGGGGTCAAGTTCAGGTCAAGTTCAATACCGAACCTGGACTTTTTCGTGAAGTTCGGCCGAACCCGCCGAACCCGAACATCCAGGTGTCCGCTCAACTCTATTGATAACCTCAAGTTATTGTTAGAACTTAGAACAACTGTTTTAACTATTGGATAAGAGATACCATGTTTTCAGTATATAGCCACCATGTAGGACTTGCTCGATCACTAGAATCCTCTCCCAAAACATATCAGGGTCCCATCTCTAAAATACCAGACAGATATAACACCACACCATATTAATACTACTAATACCACTACCACCAGTACTAGGGTAATCACTTTTATGCAGTTGACACAATTTTTATCCCCCACAGACATTCCATGTCCCCTCTTGAGGATATCCACAGCTGGGTAAGCGTCCCATTAGGAATTTTGTATATATGTTTTTTATTATTTTTCTATATATAATTTTTACATTTTACATTTTTTTTTTTTTATTTATTATTTTATTTTTATATTTTTTATATCTAATAATTTTTATATATAAGAAGGCTATTTGTACATATGATAACTAATCCAACAAATAGGTCCTATTCACAAGACAGGCACCTTACAACTAGGAGATTGGTGCTTACAGGGACCTTTCATTCACATTTTTCTATTTAATATATTTTTAACAACATTAACACTTTTGATATTTCAATGCATCCTACTAGAGATCTCACACACAATTGGATCTCCAGTTTAATTTCATTTTATTTCTCATTTTTTCTTTTCACACCATTTGTCAAGCACTTCCCCTTTAACCCTCCTAGCGGTATTCCCGAGTGTGGCTCGGGGTGAATATTCTGTACCAAGAGCGGTAACCCCGAGCCACACTCGGGATCGCATCGCTGGATCCAGGCAGCGTTACTCACCTTGTCCCCTGGATCCAGCGATGTCCCCCTGCTGTGTCAGCGGGCTGTGTCTTCCGCCTGATGCCTCTGAATTGAGTAATACAGATTTTTGGGGGAATTTATCATCAGACACTGAAAGTGTTATTATTTTTTATAGTTATTTATTATATTATCATTTATAATTTCATGTTTCAAACTTTATCATACCTGGGATGTCTACTAGACTCTGGTTTGGACAGATTTAAGTGAGTTATTCCTAAGAATTACAGGCCTACAATATAAAATGCCAAATTTCTATGCAAAACAATGTACCGCTTTTAGACGCAAAAATCTAACATAATCATACCGCCAGGGAGGTTAAGGGAGAAATGACCCCAGCAACAAAAACTACACCACTTCCAGGACACAATATCACCAATAGTACCTGCACTAATTCAACTCCTCCACCCTTTGGACCCAACCAGTATAGATGAAACATCAGATGCACCAGTTTCACAGTCTTGTTAAAAACAGGTCTATTTGGAATATTCTTTGTATTAGTTCATTTTTATTTTTATTTTTTTCAACCTATAGAGGCAAATGTTCACTCACCCAAATGGCCCCTTTAATAATACTTTTGGGTCATTCCCGACATGAGACGAGATATACACGGTTGGAATCACCCACATGTTCTATCCTTTATTTCCCTGACAATATAAAGTTACATCACCCCATGTAAATAAGCAAATATTCAATACTCAGGGACAAGATATCTTTATCCCCTTAGGTTGAGAATGTCCAAATTGGTCCCACCAAAAATGACCACCGAGCACATAGCCAAGGTCAGGGATCATTAGACAGTATATAAGATAAGGAGGTATAGCATTACAGCAATGCTCCAGATGACGTCAGTACGACGAAACCGGTAGAGCACTGCTTATGTGCATCATTTCCGGGTGTCAGAGCCACATATTGTTTGGTTATAAACGGCTCTCCCCAAGCACTTAAAGCTGTTTTTTTTTTTGCGTGTTTTATTATACTTTTATTGCTTTGGAAATTGTTACCATTTAAATAAACTGTCATTTTAAACGGTACTACTCCATGGGAACCCTCTTTATTTTTCACACACGCACGTGGCCATGGGAAAGGACACCACCAAGACTACAAGGTTCAGGCTGGACAGTGGCGTAGGACTGTGAACGTGCTGTACTCTGCAGAGGGGTGAAACTATCTGGTAAACATACATCTACCCTTTATTATCACTCAAGCACTAGGAGCACCAAGTGTTTTCCAAGGATTGCTCTGCACCACCAGAGGGAGCAATCAAGGAAGAGCACAAGTCACCTTATCACCAGTATTGAACATTGCACTTTATGAACTTTTTTATCTGCATAACTTTGGATACACAGGATTTAGGTTGATTATCCCATGACCTTGTATATATTTAAGGAAGAGCACAAGTCACCTTTATCACCATCACTGAATATATGAAAGATTTTTTCTGCAGTTCGGTTTTAAGCTGAGCATTGTAAGCACCATTTTTAAAAGGACCTTTTCTTTTTTTTTTTTTCTGCACATTGGTTTTAAGAATTGTTTTATACTGATTTAAGCTGAGCGTTGTAAGCACCATGTTGTATTACTAGTGTATATTAGAACATCGCCATACCTACTCCTGTTCATTGTGGGAAGAAGTCTGTGAGGCGGTGGGGTTTCCATTCCTCCTTCCTCTTTTTGGACATGGTCTCTGTGTTCCTTCAATGCTCCCCAGTTCAGATGGCTCAGTGTTGGGGTTTTAATCGCCCCATTGAGGCTGCTGCGGGTTGCTGGATCGCTTCGTCGGAGGAGCTCCGTGATTAAGCTGCCGTCTTGCTCCGCGCCAGGCCACGCCACCCCTTCACAATTTTTTTAGTCCTCACCGCCCAGGGCTGTCAGCTTCCACATCCCATCGGCAGCATCTGCATCACATGGTGGACAGTTATCTATGGGCGAAAACAGGGATGAAGAGCTTTCCAGTCAACGATCCACTGGCTTACTGGGTCATAAGAATAGACCACTGGCCGGAACTTGCCCAGTATGCAATTGGGCTGCCTTGCTTCTAGATCACTTTCTGAATGGGCATTCAGTGTTGCTGGAGGTTTTGTTATTAATAGTAGAACGTGTCTGTCCACAGACTCCGTGGACCATCTGACATTTATCATAATGAATCAGTCCTGGATTACCAGCAGCTATGGAGCCCCTGATGCCGATGTCACTGATTAATTGTTTTTGGGTTGTGGAATCTCTGCAGGACTTCTAGGCTGCCTATCGTTGTGGGTGTTGATTGCATCTGTAAGAATGTTTTTGGTGTAGGTTTCATGGGCACAATTAAGACCCAAAGACCAATTGTATTGCAATTTTTGAAAGCAGGGCTAATTCTTGCTTTCATCAAGAGTACCTATATAGGGTTACGGTGTGAAGGCACCTCCGACACCCAAAGACCAATTTTTCCTCACCTGTTACTTCTATCCAAAGTCTGTGTAAGAGACACTAGAATTTTGTCAAACAATCTCTAATCTTGTTCCCAGTGCACTATATTGTGGCCTCGTAGGATATTTTGTGACCCCAGAGGAGAAGCAAAAAATTACCTGTTTTGTAAAGAGACCAAGGTTGGAGCAATCTATTCTCCTGGGCTTAGTTAAGGACAGGTATGGAGCCTCTTGAGATTGAAAGGCAGAGGGTGTGCGAGAGAGAGAGACAGATGATGTCTCTACTCCCCCTCTGCATTTTACCAAAGCATATCCTTCATATCAGACAAACCGGAATAAGTATTGAAAGGAGGATACAGGGAATGGCCTGGCTCTCCACAGCCATAAATCCATCTGTGGGCTGTCGGTTTGCTCCAACTTTGGGGTTTTGTAACATCTGAATTTCCCCACTCTACCCGGTTAACCCTTTCAATCTCAAGAGGTTCTCTACCTGTCCATAAATAAGGCTAGGAGAATAGATTTGCCCAAACTCAGTCTCTTAACAAAGCAGCAACAGCAATTTTTTGCTCCTCCTCTATGGTCACAAAATACCCTACCCTTCTGGAATCTATATGAAGTTGATACTCCTTCATCATTTTTTGATCTTGAAGTTTGCAAAAAAAATGTATCCATCTTATACAGCCCCCATATGTCTCCTGAAGAAGCTGCATCTTGGCGAAACATGTAGAGCATGGGGAAGCTGCAATGTTGTATGATTAAACTGTTATGGATATGATAAAAACTTTTTAATATCATTTTAATTGTGGCAATAAAAATGTATACATTTTATACAGTTAGTAGAATTTTTCTCTATTGGGAATCTTAAAAGTCCTACCAATTCCTTTCTTTTTCGCTTCCAATAACTGAATGTGGTGCCAATTTGGTCCTTCGTCGCTTATCAAATAACTTCCATCAACTGACATTTACACTGCCACTAACTGCCACTGACACTAAATTACACCAACATTAACTGATACACTAACACTTACACTGCTACTAACTTACAATAACACTGGCCCCTACACTGACACTAACACTCACTACACTAGATCAAGCTCTGAACTAGTTAATCTTTATTTATTTGTTTATTTTAACAGACCAATTTTTTTCCAGTCAGGAAGAAAAACAACATGGGCAGACTACAGATTAAAAGACCACCAAATGGAGGCTATCACAGTAATCATGTGATCAGGATCCTGTTCCTCTGAGTCCTAATCATTTGGAGCATGTGAATGAGCATGCTCCCTACACAAACACAAGAGCACATACAGTATCTCACAAAAGTGAATACACCCCTCACATTTTTGTAAATATTTTATTATATCTTTTCATGTGACAACACTGAAGAAATGACACTTTGATACAATGTAAAGTAGTAAGTGTACAGCTTGTATAACAGTGTAAATTTTCTGTGCCCTCAAAATAACTCAACACACAGCCATTATTGTCTAAACCACTGGCAACAAAAGTGAGTAAACCTCTAAGTGAAAATGTTCAAATTGGGCCCAAGGTGTCAATATTTTGTGTGGCCACCATTATTTTCCAGCCCTGCCTTAACCCTCTTAGGCATGGAGTTCACCAAAGCTTCACACATTGCCACTGGAGTCCTCTTCCACTCCTCCATGATAACATCACAGAGCTGGTGGATGTTAGAGACCTTGCGCTCTTCCACCTTCCATTTGAGGATGCTCCACAGATGCTCAATAGGGTTTAGGTCTGGAGACATGCTTGGCCAGTCCATCACCTTTACCCTCAGCTTCTTTAGCAAGGCAGTGGTCATCTTGGAGGTGTGTTTGGGGTTGTTATCATGTTGCAATACTGCCCTGCGGCCCAGTCTCTGATAGGAGGGGATTGTGCTATGCTTCAGTATGTCCCAGTACATGTTGGCATTCATGGTTCCCTCAATGAACTGTAGCTCCCCAGAACTCATGCAGCCACAGACCATGAGACTTCCTCCTCCATGCTTGACTGTAGGCAAGACACACTTGTCTTTGTACTCCCCACCTGATTGCCATCACACACGCTTGACACCATCTGAACCAAATACATTTATCTTGGTCTCATTAGACCACAGGACATGGTCCCAGTAATCCATGTCCTTAGTCTGCTTGTCTTCAGCAAACTGTTTGCAGGCTTTCTTGTGCATCATCTTTAGAAGAGGCTTCCTTCTGAGATGACAGCCATGCAGACCAATTTGATGCAGTGTGTGGCGTATGGTCTGAGCACTGACAGGCTGGCCCTCCACCCCTTTAACCTCTGCAGAATTGCTGGCAGCACTCATACGTCTATTTCCTAAAGACAACCTCTGGATATGATGCTGAGCATGCGCACTCAACTTCTTTGGACGAGGCCTGTTCTGCGTGGAACCTGTCCTGTTAAACCACTATATGGCCTTGGCCACCGTGTTGCAGCTCAGTTTCAGGGTCTTGGCAATCTTCTTATAGCCTAGTCCATCTTTATGTAGAACAACAATTCTTTTTCTCAGATCCTCAGAGAGTTCTTTGCCATGAAGTGCCATGTTGAACTTCCAGTGATCAGTATGAGAGAGTGAGAGTGATAACACCAAATTTAACACACCTGCACCCCATTCACACCTGAGACCTTGTAACTAGAGTTGAGTGAACCCAAAGTGTAAAGTTTGGGTCCGTACCGAACTTAGGGGTATCTGTGACCCGGACCCGAATCCGGACATTTGAAAAAAGTTTGGGTTCGGGGTTCGGGTATTTTATCCCGCCTGTTGAATAGCTGCAGGGCAGCCAATCAACAAGCGTTTCACTCGTTAGCCCTTAGAAGCCATCACAGCCATGCTTACTAATGGCATGGCTGTGACTGGCCAGTGCATCATGTGACCCAGCCTCTGTATAAGCTGGAGTCACGTAGTGCTGCATGTCACATGCTCTCAGGCTAGTGTAGGGAGAGGATGCTGCCGGTGCTGTGAGGGACATATTGCAGATCTAATAACATCTCATCCTGCATTACAGAACGATCTGATACTGGACTAGGTAGAGTTTACTACTCCTGCTTTTAGGGACAGATTGCAGATCTAATAACATCTCATCCTGCATTACAGAACGATCTGATACTGGACTAGGTAGAGTCTACTGCTTAGAGGGACAGATTATTGTTTTAAAATCATCTCCTAGTTCTATAGGGAGAGGTTCCTGCTGGTGCTGTAAGGGTTAGATTATTGTTCTATAATCATCTCCTAGTTCTATAGGGAGAGGTTCCTGCTGGTGCTGTAAGGAACAGATTATTGTTCTAAAATCATTGCCTTCTGCTATAGGGTCAGGTTCCTAATGTTGCTGTAAGGGACAGATTATTGTTCTAAAATCATCGCCTACTGCTATAGGGTCAGGTACCTGCTGTTGCTGTAAGGGACTGTTGGTGTGAGCGGTGCATTTCTTGCACAAAGATGAAAAGTGCGTCTTCTTTGCTGTTTTCCAAAAAAAAAAGAAGAATTTATTATTCGTTTTTTTTTGTATTAATAAATAGTGCTATATAGTACATTTGCGGGCAGAATGAGGAGAGCGTTTTGCAGCCCTCTAGAACTTTCCAGGACTTTTTTAAAACCATTTTTGTGCCGTAAAGTTCGGGGTCCAGGGTCAAGTTCCGGTCAAGTTCGGTACCGAACCCAAACTTTTTCGCGAAGTTCGGCCGAACCCGAACATCCAGGTGTCTGCTCAACTCTACTTGTAACACTAACGTGTCAATAACACCGTGTAGGGAAAATGGCTAATTGGGCCCAATTTGGACATTTTCACTTAGGGGTGTACTCACTTTTGTTGCCAGTGGTTTAGATGTTAATGGCTGTGTGTTGAGTTATTTTGAGGGGACCACACATTTATACTGTTATACAAGCTGTACACTCACTACTTTACATTGTAGCACAGTGTCATTTCTTCAGTGTTGTCACATGAAAAGATATAATAAAATGTATACAAAAATGTGAGGGGTGTACTCATTTTTGTGAGACACTGTATATGTGGCACCCAGGATTAACACCACTTCCTAGATGCCGCATATACCGTAAAGGGGTTAATGAATGGTTTTTACTTTGTGTGGGAAAGTGTGATCTGCATGGTAGACAGTCTTTTTCAATTGCATACTTAAAAAGATCTGGTGCTCAAGGCCTCATTTTGCCTTTGGTTTCTTCAAAATCATTACTCTTCCGTTCACTGACCTACGCAGCCTTCTTATGACACGTGGGGATTATGCTCATATTACTAGGAGTAGACTAGGCAAAAATAAAACAAAAGCATAGGTTGGCCCCTCCCAGGGGGCTGTCCTCACCTTAGCATATAATCCCCCTGCTCTGCATAGCACATCCGTTTTTAAATTGCCTAGTGCAAGGAGTAGACCTGGTTCCCTATGGGATCTGTGGTCTCCTGAAGATTTTTTCTGATGAAGACTGCTATCAAGAAGC
Organism: Glandirana rugosa; assembly: GCA_018402905.1. Lineage (NCBI taxonomy): Eukaryota > Metazoa > Chordata > Amphibia > Anura > Ranidae > Glandirana > Glandirana rugosa. The sequence goes on from BLSH010411863.1 coordinate 113,656, forward strand.
CGGCTGGTGGTATAGAGGATATCTAGAATCCAAAAACTTTCCCCAGTCCGGCCGACACTATGCAAGCTACCCTTAGCGGGGGCATAGCGCCCGTTCCGTGCGGGCTGCCAGTGGATAAAACCCACTAGAGCCCAGTGACTGTTTTTGTTCCTGTCCAGGGGCCTGGCCAGCAGCATGCCTCTCTATGGGGAGGTAAGTCTGCTCCGGGTGGCTACCCGCTGCGCCCGTTGGATTGGTGAGTGGACCCCTCTTCCATCCTAGGGGCGCGGAGAGTGGGCACCTGGGCAGCTTCTGTGGTAGCCGGCCGGTGTGGGTCCATTAGTGGGGACACACTGGGTGGTACCCCTTTGAGGATTATCTCCCGTTCCCCCCCTCCCCCCCGCAGTACCGCACCTTGTACTGACCGTTCAGAGCACTGCATAAAGCGGTTCGCTGCCATTCGGTATGGATCACCGTTCGTTCGTCTGCCGACCACACCATTTTGCTATAAGCTCTGCTTATGTTAATGGCAGCATCCATTGTTTGGTAACCACAAGTGGTTTTCAGCCTGTCCTCTAGCAGCCCCCAGTGGTCGTTTTTGGTATTACAGGAAGTGATATAAACGGAATTAGTACTTCCGGTTTCACTTGGACAAAGTGGATGACACTCTGTGGTGCAGGCTCTTGAAGTGCAGTGGATTTTTGGGCATTGCTCATTCTGGTCACAAGTGCTGAGGCATTTAAAACAGCAAGTATAGCTGGCTCTCCCTGGGTGCTGGTAGCGGAGGGTGCAATCCTCCCAGCTCTCCCTGGCTGATTGGTGGGGTAGAGGTGGTGGTCACACAGTGGGGGTGCCGGAAGGCTGGGATGGCAGGTGTACCTGTGGATCAACAATCCACCCCGGGAACCTTGGTGTCCCTGGAACAGCTGAGGGCGGTATTTGGGGAGTTCTTTCCTCGGGCATGGGACCCGGTCCCGGGGGGTCCCAAAAAACGCCCACCCCCCTCATTCCTCAGGGGAGGATTTGGATCCAGAAAGCACCTCAGTGGTCACACCTGTGGACCTATCAGAGGGTGAACTGCCTTCAGAAGGCGAAGGTGGTCAGGAGGCTCCTTTTTTGCATGATAAAGCGATAGTGGCCGCTCTGATCACTGATATCCGTGACTCCATGCGGCTTGACCAAGCACGGGAGTCGCATGAGTCCACATATATTTGTGGATCACATAAACCCCCTAGGGCTTACCCTTGTGATCAGGTGTTTGAACAGGCGGTGTTCAAGGAATGGCTGCGGCCACTGAATTCCTTTGCTTTTCCTAAAAGCTTTGCTGTTTGCTACCCCTTTGAGGATAGCTTTACTAAGAGATGGGCTTCCCAAACGGTGGACCCCCAGTGGCTCGTCTGAATAAGGCAATGACCATTCCCTTGGAGGGGTCTCTGTCTTTTAAGGAGGCGGACGATCGCCGCACGGAGGCAGTGTCTAAGGCACTGTTCTTGTTTGCTGGGTCAGCCATGCGGCCAGCTCTAGCGGCTGCGATGGCGGCATCTCATCACGAGCACGCTGCCACACTGCACACTGGTTTAACTTGTGAATGTACACAGGCTGAGGTGCAGCGGGCACAACATTTGGAAGAGGGTCTCCACTACATATGCCATGCTGCTTTGGACCTTCTTCCCATATTGTCAAAAATGTCTGTTTTTGCAATTGTTTTCAGGTGGGTGCTGTGGCTCCGCTCTTGGTCGGGCAACCAAGGGATTCAAGTCCAGTAAGGCTTCCGGTGGGCCCAGTAAAAGGCCCTGGCAGCATAAGTCCTAAAAAGCGAAGGATAAATCAACCTCCGCATGATGGGTTGCCCCTGCCCGACTCACGGGTGGGGGGTCGGTTGCTGGGGTTCGCAGACAGATGGACTGCCCGCATCACCGATCGGTGGGTACTGGAGGTGGTGTCCTCCGGGTACAGGATAGAATTCATCTCTCTGCCCCAGAAAGGTTCTTCCCTCCAATCTTGAGACTCCCTCAGGGGCGTCAGGACGCGCTTCTAGGCGCCGCTCGGGCACTTGCCGAACAGGGGGTGATTGTACCGGTACCCATGGCGGAAAGATTTCACGGGTTTTACTCAAACCTCTTTGTGGTGCCCAAAAAGGGCGGTGTCAGGCCAGTTCTGGACCTGAAGGCATTAAACCACTTCGTAAAGATGAAGAGATTCAGGATGGAGTCCATCCGCTCGGTCGTGGCTGCCCTGCACCAAGGGGAATTCATGGCGTCCCTGGATATCAGGGACGCGTATCTCCATGTTCCAGTTTGTCACAGTCACCAGCGTTTTCTATGCTTCGCAGTGGGGGACCTGCATTACCAGTGTGTGGCACTTCCCTTCGGGCTGGCTTCATATCCCCGAGTGTTCACCAAGGCGGTGGCCCCGATGCTGGCGCTTCTGAGACAGAGAGGTATTGCGATAGTAGCATACCTCGACGATTTACTCCTGAGAGCAGAGTCTGCTGTGGCTCTGGAGGAGAATGTGACAATCACGGTGTCCACGTTAAAAGAGTTCGGTTGGCTGATCAACCTGCAGAAATCATCGTTGACTCCATCCTGCCGGTTGGAATACCTGGGTCTGATTCTGGACACGGTGCAGGCAAGGGTGTTTTTACCACCAAACATGCTCCGGACACTTCAGGCAGCAGTGCGAACCCTGTTATCACGCCAGTGGTCCTCCTTACGGTTCTATATGTGAGTGTTGGGGCTCATGGTGTCGACCAATACCTTACGCCCAGATTCACACTTGGCTCTTGCAGAAGGCGATTTTGATGCAATGGGACAAATCCCCCCTATCCCCAGACAGACTGATCCGGTTGGATCATCAGTCCGGAGGATCCTTGATTTGGTGGATTCGGGCTCCGGTCCTAAAGTTGGGAAAATGTTTTCTCCCCCTCAATTGGTCGATAGTAACGACGAATGCCAGCCTATCGGGCTGGGGAGGGGTCCTGGGTCAGTTCTCTGCCCAGGGTCGTTGGTCAGTGCAGGAAGCTTGTCTTCCAATAAATGTACTGGAACTGAGAGCGATCAGACTTTGTCTGTCACGTTGGTCAGAAAGGCTGCGAGGCCTCCCTTTCCGGGTTCAGTCGGACAATGCCACGGCTGTGGCATATGTGAACCATCAGGGCGGAATAAGAAGCTTGGCAGCAGCCGCGGAGGTGGCTCTGATCTTTCGGTGGGCTAGAACTTCACATGCCAGCTCTCTCTGCAATCTACATCCCGGAGCGTGGAAAACTGGCAGGCGGACTTTCTCAGCCTCCGGACTCTGGATCAGGGGGAATGGTCCCTACATCCAGAAGTGTTCCACCAGATTTGCCTCAAGTGGGGCACGCCAGAGGTGGACCTCATGGCCTCCAGGTTCAATCACAAGGTACAGACCTTTGTGTGCAGAACAAAAGATCCATTGGCGGTCGCCTTGGACGCACTTGTAGCGCCCTGGGGTCGGTATTGGCTTCTGTACATCTTTCCTCTAAAGCTTTTACCGCGGGTTCTGCGCAGGATAGAAGCAGAGGGAACCCCGACAATCCTGGTAGCTCCGGATTGGCCTCGGCGTCCTTGGTACGCCGACGTAGTACGTGCCTCTGGCGGCGCGCGCGCTCACAGTGAAGGATATCGCAGCCGCCATCATATGACGGCGGTTTGCCATATCGAGCGACTTTGTCGCTGTCACACTGCAGTCGGCAAGTGGTTAAAGTTCAGCTGGTGTCTGTTGGTTGGCAGTGCAGTCATGGTTTATGGTGGACAAGCAGATGTGAAATCTTCATCTATACCATTCTATTGGCTCTTAGAAAGTCCCGCAGGGCTTGTCTGTGTTGAAGTGGGATTAATGACAGCTCCTAGAAAAAGTTTGATTTCCTGACACTCAAATATCTAATCCTTTAAAGCTAAATTATAAAACCAGCAAATTAGGTCTCTCGGGTTACTTCCTGTTGACTAGAGGGATGGGCTCACGCAAATTCTATAGGGGACTTTTCAGATCTCTCCAGGGGGTTTTTAACCACTTGAAATGTTAGGCCCCCTTCCTGTCCAGGCCACTTTCAGTTTTCAGTGCTGTGATTCTTTGACAGATAATTACTCAGTCATGCCACACTGTATGCAAATGAATTTGATATCATATCAGACACAGCTTCCTTTTGGTGCTATTTCTCACACTTAGCATGAGCATACTTGGAATTGCATCCAAAACACATTCAGCTATCCCCCCTCTCCAAGTATAGGGATACCACATGTGTGAGACTTTTTTTGCTGCCTAATGACAAGGGGGGCTCAGAATCCAAGAAGGATTTTCATGCTTTCAAGAGGCACAAATTTCACATATGATTCCCTGACTACCAGTCATATTTTTGAATACCCTAAACTGCCAGTATAGTAGAAACACCCACAAAATGATAACATTTTGAAAAGCAGATTCCCCAAGTTATTTGCTGAGAATCATGGTGAGTCTTTTGAAGGTCTCATTTTTTGTCACACATATTTGGAAAATAAAGAAAAAAAAATTATTGTTTTCCACACGTTGTTAAGGATTTGTCTGCATTGCAATCACATGGCCTCAATGTGCTTTGTTTAAAAGAGTTACTGTGTTTAAGTAAACCATTTAAGCAGCAAGCGCTGAGGTCTAGAAATTGCCTTTATGTCTGTATCAATTGGGTATGTCTCCTGTAATGAGCTTATGCCCAAAAGGGCTAAAGTGGGGTCCGTGGCATCCCTGCTTCAAGGTAAAAAACCTTCCATGTTCAGCTCCCCTCAGCCCCCTTAATACTTACCTGAGCCCAATCTTGATCCAGCTCTGTGCTCAAGAGCACTGGCACTACTTTCTCTCTTTCTTCACAGGACTCAGAGGCAGCACTGGCAGCCATTGGAAAGCAATGGCGGGGGACCCTAGAAGAGGTGGTTCTGACCCCTCTGAGTAAAATCATTGCACAGCACAGGTAAATATAACATGTTTATTTTTTTCATAATTATAATTTTACAATCACTTTAATAAATACACAACTACAGTAATTTGTGTCTTTTATGTCTGGTTGTATGTCAGTTCTAACCTTACCTCATTATAGGAATAACCATAAGAACCCAATAAATTAAAATGGCAATTCTAGTGGAATAGTAAAAAAGCTGTATGTTTTATCTGCAGTTTATCACTTTCTGATGTGCAATGACAATGAACCAAAAATATGCCAGTTAATCTGCAGAGGTGCAAAAACAAAAGTTATGAAAAAATATATTTCACTCAATTCACTAATGTGACAGCTAGATGTAATGGAATTTAATTGTGGTATTTAGTAGCAAGGGAACCAATATATCCTAATATATGCTACTTTCCTCCATTTAACTAATGAGATTTTTGTAAAGTGGGTCCCTCAGGGCAGCAATGACTGTGTTTCCTTCCCCTGCAGCTCACTCAGTCTGTTCTAATACAAATGACTTTGTTACAGAGCCATCAGCAGTTTCAACAGGGTCAAGACAAAAGAAACATCACAGCTTGTGAACTGTGAAGTCTCTGGGCTGCAGGCAACAGATATTTGAGCAGCATCAGCTCAGGATGTCATTTCATCTCACTGACTGATTGCCAGGATTCCTCAAAATGTGTGAATTTAGGGAGCGAAGATATCTGCCAATCCATGCGCAGATGTATTAACCATAAATATCACAGGCAAACTAAATATTTAAACATGTTACACTGCATAATATAGCATTTGCTTTTTTATCTACTACCTCTGTAGTGCATATAAATTTTATATTAAGGAAAAAGAGAACATTGAGCTTAAATATATTGCGTAATAACAAAGAAAATGCTGCCCTAAATCAAAGGAAATTAAACATAAAATTCAGCATTTTCAACCCTGTGAATACTAGCGTCCAATTCATTTTTGTAATAGGTGAAATATAATTTAATTTAGAATAATTTAATAATTAACAATTTATTATAGCAATCTGACAAGAGCTGACTGATGACACTAAAAATTGGAAAGCGCTGAATGCTTTATGATGAAATGATGATCCAGCCACCATTTCAGTTTATATTTTAGTATTTTTTTAAAAAGCCTAAGACCCCTTTCACACTGGGTCATTTTTCAGGTGCTGCAGTGCTAAAAATAGCACATGTACAGCGCCTGAAACCCCCCCCCCCCATTCTACCCAGTGTAACAGCCTGAGTGCTTTCACACTGGGGCGGTGCGCTTGCAGGATGAGAAAAAAAGTCCTGCAAGCAGCATCTTTGGGGCGGTGCACCGCTCCTCCACCGCCCCCTCCTTTGTAATCAATGGCAGGCACTTACGAATCAGCTGTACACCGCCTCAGAAGCACAGAGCGTCGGGCTTTTAACCCCTTGTTAACCCCTTCTTGGGGATTAAAAGCAACCCGCTCCCACCTGAATAGCGGTGCCATAGCGCTGCTATAATAGCGGTAAAAGCACCATAAAAACTAGCGGCGCTTTACCGCTACCACGCCCCTCCCACCCCATTGTGAAAATAGACTAACTCTTTTGTGTTACTGGCCCAAATAAACCATTCTCTTTACTTATTGTTGCAGAGGCTGTACATAGCATCAGTTAGATACAGTATACAGTGCTATGTTTCAGTAGTGGTACGGGGACTTCCCATCTGCTGCTAGAACAAAATCAAGTCAAGCTAAGCTTGGCTCAGCCACCCACAGGAAGCCTTGTATTTTCCTAATGAATACAAGAGATCATGATGTCATCAACCCGCATCTCCTTCTCCAATCAGAGGAAGTATTTTATTCACTAATAGCATTACTAAAACATAGTGCTGCATACTGTTGTAGCTGATGCTACTTATAGTTTATACAACACTTACAACAGCTGCATTTAATAGTAATGGAAATGGTTAATTTGTGTCAGCTTTGCCCAAACAAGCTACAACATCTGGAGCTGGGCTTTAAGTGATGGTCCAATGTTTACACTAATGAGTCTTAACCAGTGGTACTATTTTGTGATGGATCTCAGGAAGAATTATATTTTTATAGGATGAGTTTTTTTTATTGTAGCTTGTTAAAAAAAATATAAAACAAGACCAATATGTTAAGGTGGGCTCCTACCATATACAAATAACAGGTATAACAAATATGTATTGTTAGTAATACCAAAAAAATACAAAGCTGCAAAACACCCTACTGTTTGTTGAAAACATGCAATGCATGCAATCCAAGTTTTGCACACAAAATGGCAGGTAAACACCACCCAAGGGCATGTATCAGCAACTATTCCATAAAGCTCTGCTAGAGTTATTTAACCAAATTACAAATATGATGCAAAAATATTCACCTATGCCCAATATTGTGATGTCACCAAAAACTTACTCTGTTGTGTAAGCATGTTAATATTGATAGCATTATCATGGTGTCACTTAACAGATATTACTAAGCAACCCTCAGACAAATAGGGTTCAAATGTTTAGAGCAGTGTTTCTCAACCTTTTTGACTTTGGGGAAGCCTTGGCAAAAAGTTTGAGATCTCGGGGAACCCCTGAAAAAAAATCAGATCTACAGTTCATGGAACATTGGATCTGATCAGCAAGGTGTAGATATAACAGCAATAAAGAAAATGTATCAAATAATAGCATAACAATTGTAAAAAAAAAAACCACTGACCTCCTTCACAGCAGGTGTCCCATACAGAGCCCCCTTCACAGTAGATGTCCCATACAGAGCCCCCTTTACAGTAGGTGTCCCATACAGAGCCCTCTTCACAGCAGGTGTCCGACACAGAGCCCCCTTCACAGCAGGTGTTCCATACTGAGCCCCCTTCACAGCAGGTGTCCCATACAGTGACCCCTTTAAAATAGGTGTCCCACACAGAGCCCCCTTCACAGTAAGTGTCCCATACTGAGCCCCTTCACAGTGGGTGTCCCATACAGAGCCTCTTCACAGCAGGTGTTCCACACATACCCCCTTCACAGTAGGTGTCCCACACATAGCCCCCTTCACAGTAGGTGTCCCACAAAGAGCCCCCTTCACAGTAGGTGTCCCACACAGAGCCCCCTTCACAGCAGGTGTCCCATACAGAGCCCCCTTCACAGCAGGTGTCCCCATACCAAGCCCCCTTCATAGTAGGTGTCCTGTACAGAGCCCCCTTCACAGTAGGTGTCATATACAGAGCCCTCTTCACAGCAGGTGTCCCATACAGAGACCCCTTCACAGCAGTTGTCCAACACAGAGCCCCCTTCACAGCAGGTGTCCCACACAGAGCCCCCTTCACAGCAGGTGTCCCATACAGAGCCCCCTTCACAGTAGGTGTCCCACACAGAGCCCCTTCACAGCAGGTGTCCTACACAGAGCTCCCTTCACAGCAGGGGTCCCACTCAGCAATGTGCTCCAATGGCTCTCTGTTTCCCCTACACTCTGCATTACCATAGCTATAAGACTCTTCTAGCTGTGTTAATGCAGAGTGCAGGGGAAACAGAGAGCCATCTGAGCACATTGCACAGTGCAGGGTGGGGCAGAGAGCTGCTGAGCTCACCTGTGGATTGAGCCTCATATTCCTGCCCTGTTTCCCACAGAGAGCGCCCTTCACAGTAGGTGTCCCACACAGAGCCCCTTTCACAGCGGGTGTCCCACTCAGAGCCTCCTTCACAGTAGGTGTCCCACACAGAGCCCCTTCACAGCAGGTGTCCCACACAGAGCAGGCTCCAATACAGATCCCCCTTCACAGCAGTTG
>BLSH010411863.1:141486-152339 GCA_018402905.1 Glandirana rugosa
GGACACAGGACCGATTATAGGGACACCGGACCGATTATAGGGACACAGGACCGATTATAGGGACACAGGACCGATTTTAGGGACACAAGACCGAGTGACAGGGACACAAGACCGACGACGTAAAGGGTGGGATCCGAATATGCACCCAGTTATTCAAAAGGGTATAAAAAACCCGTTTTCATCCCCCAGCCGAATATGTGCCCAGCTGAATATGTGCTCATATATGCCCATATATTTCTTATATACAATACAAATCACAACTCGCTTGGGCCTGACATTGCAAGCCCAGGCATGGCTTGAAATCCCACAGGCACCGTGCCTGGGCCTGGGCCTGTAACCCGAACGATTTTTGAAATGTCCGGGTCCGGGTCCGTGCCACGGACACCCTAAAGTTCGGTACGGACCCGAACGTTACAGTCCGGGTTCGCTCAACACTAAACATAACATATATTCTTTATATACCCGTATATACTCGTGTATAAGTCGACCCGTGTATAAGCCGACCCCCTACTTTTGCCCAAAAAATATGGGAAAACTTATTGACCCACGTATAAGCCTAGGGTGGGAAATGCAGCAGCCAGAACACAGGGACAGTGAGCCAGAACACAGGGATTTTAGCCAGGACACAGGGATATTAGCCAGGACACAGGGATATTAGCCAGGCCACAGGGATATTAGCCAGGACACAGGGATTGTAGCCAGGACACAGGGATTGTAGCCAGGACACAGGGATTTTAGCCAGGACACAGAGACTGTAGCCAGAACACATAAGGGATGAGTAAGGTAGTTTCACATTAAACAGAGCTGTGCGGCTTCTAAGAGCCGTTCTGTGCTTGTAACTGTGACTAATCACATTGGAATGTAGAGAATGCTGAGAGAGAGCTGCAGCTCTTCACTGAGATCAGGAGGTGACTGAACAGCTAACATCAGCTTGTCCCGCCCACCTGCCGACATCAAGCTGAAAATCTGACACCTCTCTCAGCATTCTCTACATTCCAATGTGATTAGTCACAGTTACAAGAACAGAACGGCTCTTAGAAGCAGCACGGCTCTGTTTAATGTGAAACTACTGATCACCCACAGACACTGACTCGGGTATAAGCCGAGGGGGGTCTTTTTCAGCACAAAAAATGTGCTGAAAAACTAGGCTTATACCCCAGTATATACGGTACCCTGTTTCTCAAACAACCTATTTACAGATCTCTTACCACGTCATAAGAATGAAGTCTGTTCTACCTTGAGAAATTCAATGTGTTTGACCAGGGTTTGACCTGGCCTACTCAAACTTACATCTCTATCTGAAATTGATGAAAAAAAAAAATTTCAAAAAAAAATTATTGTATACTGTTGGCGGGGAATGGATCACTCTGGGCACCTTCGAGTCTTGGCCATCCTGACGGGTTTGTCCTGGTAGACTGGCCATTGGAGGTATCCCTGGATCCTTCACATGGTCCCTTCTCTGGATGTCTCACACACCTTGGACTCTCGGTTCTGTTGACCGGATCATGGACATCTTAGTCCTGTAAAGGAAAATGGATTCCATGAGAGAAAAAAAAATATGTTTTTTATTAACATGACCTATGTTTAAAATCTCAGTGTCAGGCTGGTCTCCTGGGCTTCCTCTGAGCCCCCCTTTAATCCATTGTGTAATCAGTCCTGTACTTGAACACTTTGGATGGCTGGACAATGTATGTAATTGTTGCTATAGGAGATACAGCTCCGGGGGCTCATTAACATGAGGACATTTGTTTATAGCTGTGGATACCAGATACTTATAACTGAATTACACTCTTCAGAATCATTTTAAAGTTTAAAATAGTGATTCTGGAATAAGAAAATGATTGGACTATTTTAGTTTTACATATGATATATTTACTGTCAGTAATACTTTTTTTTACATTATAGTCAACCTTCTACTTAGGAACAAAAACAAAGTTTAATATTTCCCCCCTTTTGGGGTATCAGTACAACTTATCCAAGGCAATCAAACTACCTTATGCTGATGATTCCTCATCTTTTTACCATAAGACCCTAACATTTTAGGGCTCTCATTTTCCTGAGCGCCTTGCAGGATTCAGTCTTCCTCTGGAATTACCGTCTTCGGCGACTTCTTGAAACTGGGCTTTTTTGAGCGACCTGTTTATGTCAGAGGAATGAGATGCCCACTGAAAAAATAGGAGAATAATTAATTTCTAACGACCAAGATCCCCTGGCAGGGATTTCAGGATCCCTTTTACTATGACCTGAGTATAAAATGGTTAGAACCTCTGTCTCCTATGCCTTTACTCAGTACATTCCTCTGATTTATTTCCACTTGAATATTTAAAGGTTCTGTGGTCCTGGGCTGGTCACAAGATCTGCTTCAAAAAAAGAATTGTCTCTGCTTTGTGCAGCAATTAAACTGTCTGCCATCTTAAACAGTTAATCTATTTCGGTCTCTAAGTTGCTCACGGGTCTATCAAACTTGGGCTGTTGGACCCAGTTTCTGAAATTTCTTGGGACCTCTGGCTCACCCTGATCAGACATATCACCATCAGAACCACTATCTTGGTTCTGGAATGGTGGCCTGGGCCTTAGTAGCTCCCTATCTTCCCAGGGATTTTGAGGTGTCCTAACATGTAGTGGATCCCTATTTACCTGCGTAGGTTCCCATGGTAAAGGGTACTGTTATACTGAGGGTTTCCATCCTCAGGGTTAAATCTGTCCCTTTGGGGATACTCCCTATAATTTCTTCTAAATCTCAGATCTGGTCCCCTTTGAGGATATTCCTATGGTGCTCTTTGTTCTCCCCCTCTGAAGGGTGGTCTTTGCTCCCCCTTCTGACTGGTGGGGTATCTAGTTTCCCCCTATGGGAACCATATGGCATATTGCCTCTGACTATGTCAGCATCTGTCTTCTTCCTCGTTTCAAAATTTGACGATTGAAGAGACATATGAGTTTCAGCCACAAACTCGTTTACTAGTTCGGGCCTTTCTTTATATTCACTGGTCCGTTGGATAAAGTACAAATTGTTACTCTCCTTGACCAAGTAGGTAGGCAGGGCTTCGTAGAACAGGGATTTAAATTCAGGGCGATTATAATCTGGCTCCTTTTCTGCTAAGTGGTAAGCACATTATAGCACAGCCAGAAATTTGGTGGGGCTTTCAACATTTGCCGCACCTAAGATTGTAGTCAGGAACCTTAGCAGCGGTCACGTTTTTGTATGTGCCCTACTCTAGATGACAGCGATATTTAATTTCTCGCCATGACATACCATACAGACATTTTAAAGATTCAAAGAATCTATGGTATTTGTTTTCAAACACCCACTGATAGACATGGATCCCTTTTATCAAAGACTGGGATGGTACTCTTCAAAAATGTTGTTATTTTTCAAGCATCCTGTTTAGGGGTGTATGTCTTTTTATCTGTACCTTGATAAAACTTCTTATACTTACTCTTGCGTGGTGGCTCCATTCCTACCCCCCTGTGCTTTTATATATATATATATATACTATATATATATATATATATATATATAATTTTTTTTTTGTTTTTTTTTTTAATCATAGCTCTGACAACATGGTGCAGGGTACTGTGTTTGCCCCAGGTACCATGTGATGGCTGTGGGCCAATCATAGCTGTTATGAATGAAATTCATTCATAATGGTTTTGTTGACATTGTGATCATGTTATTGCATAGCTGCAAGTGAATGGGTACAGGGAGTTGCAATCACAGCACAATCGTAGTGTACTGTATGCCCCTATCCTGAAACAGGCTGGATGATATGCACTAAATGTGGATTATATTGGAACTAAACAGAAAAACAAAAAAAATTGCAAGCAGGCGGGCTTGTTATTGCAGAAGTAACATGTTTCTTCAGCAGTGAAAAAAACTTGCCTACCTGTTCGCAATCTTCTTTGTACACTGAGCTTCACATGATCGGGAGTTACAAAATTCCTGCCTTGCCAATCAAGATGGCTAAAATTCCCAAGTCCAGAAAAGAACCAGACAAAGATGTTGGCACCAGCAAAGGAATGAGGGGAGGCGAGATTACTTCCCCCTAGGTCAGTGGTCCTCAACTCCTATCCTCAGGACCCACTAACTGGCCAGATTTTAAGTATTACTTCGGGGAGATGCAGACTAGAATTCTGCAATCACTGAGCAGAAAATTATATATCACCTGTGACGTATTTCAGTTATCTTGCAAACCTGGCCTGTTAGTGGGTCCTGGGAACAGGGGTTGAGAACCACTGCCCTAGGTGAATAGTACTTAATACAACAAACAATACAAAAAGTCCCAGCACAGGTAGACAGCAACAAATACAAATTAAATTATAATAATCCATTATAAATTAGAAATGTAATTATACATAATTAAATTATCTAACAGTTTGTGTTAAAAGTGGAAGTTGAGCACAATTGCAAATATATGTAAAGGCCACACTACCTTTCAAGGCCCCTCTGTGTTGTATGGTCCCTATCTATAACATGTAAGAGCCTTTTGGAGCACTTACAGTATCTCACAAAAATGAGTACACCCCTCACATTTTTGTAAATATTTTATTATAACTTTTCATGTGACAACACTGAAGAAATGACACTTTGCTACAATGTAAAGTATTGAGTGTACAGCTTGTATAAAAGGGTAAATTTGCTGTCCCTTCAAAATAACTCAACACACAGTCATTGATATCTAAAGCGCTGGCAACAAAAGTGAGTACAGCCCTAAGTATAAATGCCCAAATTAAGCCCAATTGGTTATTTTCCCTCCCCAGGGTCATGTGACTCATTAGGGATACAAGGTCTCAGTTGATAATGGGGAGCTGGTGTGTTAAATTTGGTGTTATCGCTCTCACTCTCTTCACTCTCTCATACTGGTCACTGGAAGTTCAACATGGCACCTCATGGCAAAGAACTCTCTGAGGATCTGAAAAAAATAATTGTTGCTCTAAATAAAGATAGCTTTAAGTCCACCCCCCACGGAACTCCATATCCTCTTGGTGAATTGCATGTGGAGAGGGGCCCTTGTCTTTATCAATATACAGACAAGATGCCTAGCAAGAGGGGGAGGCTTTTCTGGCCATATGCCTGTATTTGGATCTGGTTTGTATTGTAAGGGAAATCCCAATGGTTTTATTCTTAAAGGGACATTACACTTTTTTTTGCAAACAATGTATAATGTCCTTTTAACTTAACCATTACTCCCCTGATAAAACACAGCGGCTCCCTGCATGTGTGTATTTGGCGAGAATTCTGATGGCAGCCATTTCACATGTGGGTGGCCATGTTAGCCTGGTGTGTAGGCATGTGCAGTGCCATCTTTGATGTGGTACTTGCACGTGCCCAGTGGCATACTATTTTTTAGGGCACCCATATTTATCCTCCCTATTTGGGGAGGGATGAAGTGGGCGGCGAAGGGACTTTCAGCTGGCACCATTTAAAGCCAGTTCAGATATGAGCTGTTGTCTTTAACCTGGCAGCACTACTTGGGATTGTGACACCTTGTTAAATGACATGATGTTTATCCTGCAGGTTTTATTTGTATATTGACCTATTATCTTTTTGCCTATATATTTTAATCTTTATGGACACTTTGGGGACAGGATTTACTCTACCACATAGGTGCTCCAAAATACTGTAAGTTAATTTTTGGACCAGAGCCCAACCTATCTAAACGACATTGGGTTTGTTTATTTTGTATACCATATTGTATATTGATATCTGAATATGCATTCAATATATATATATATATATATATATATATATATATATATATATATACATACACTATATTGTATAAAAGTATTGGGACACCTGCCATTACACGCACATGAACTTTAATAGCATTCCACTCTTAGTCCATAAGGTTCAATACTGAGTTGGCCCATGCTTTGCAGCTTCAACTCTTCTGGGAAGGCTGTCCACAAGGTTTAGGAGTGTGTCTATTGGAATGTATGAGCATTTTTCCAGAAGCGCATTTGTGAGGTCAGACACTGATGTTGGATGAGAAGGACTGGCTCACATTCTCTGCTCTAATTCATCCCAAAGGTGTTTTATCGGGTTGAGGTCAGGACTCTGTGCAGGCCAGTCAAGTGGGAGGGTTATTCACTCTAACAGTATTACAGGTTGTACATTGATGGACATTGCTAATTAATGTAGATTTGTCACAGAGCCACAGTGCAGAACCCCTTTGTTACATTGGTGGTCATTGTAAATGCCTCATTTACATTAGTGGCATAATCTATGACAACAGGTGCTATTTACATGAGCTGCAAACCAAGGTAAGGAGGGATTCTACATACAGCAGGTTTTCAATGTCACAGAAGATTCTGCACAGAACATTCATCAAACAGGGACATGAACAGGCAGTCCCCGGGTTACAAACAAGATAGGGACTGTAGGTTTGTTCTTAAGTTGAATTTGTTTGTAAGTCGGAACAGGTACATCTTTTAAGTGTAACTTCAGCCAAAAAAACAATTTTTAGGTTTTTAGGGGAGATTTGTGGTGGCCTAATATGAGGTGACTTAAAATTAGGTGGGAGGTAGAGTGTTATCTAATGAATTATTTCCTCTCACAAAAATAGTCTATTTACTATAATAGTATTTTTACACTATAATATAATGCCTGAGTATTATTTTCAGTGCTCATTGGTTGTGCTTGCCCAAATGGAAAATGCCAATCATTATAGCCTAGTGGGGGACCCTGTACAGGGACCCCTTGTTGACTCTATCCGCCACTACATTGTGTTTTATTTATATAGGGAATGTAGGGGCTACCGCTGACATTTCTCACTTTCTAAGCCTCCTTGCTTTACTCATGCCAAAATAAAGGGCAAAACATAGCTTAAAAATGTCAAACAGCTTTGCATCCACAGCAGCTTCAATAAATGTTATTTTTGCAACTAACACTTTTTTTTCGGAGCTTGAATTATGTGTCTTGCAACAAGCAATATAATAATATATTGAGGCAAATTGAAAGTTTAGCAGAGCTAATGGAACCTCCCTTGTCTATCATCTCATCCTGCTTCCCTAATTAACCTGCTAAATTTTCTGTAATATATTAATATGTTGCTTGTCACAGGACCACGATAAGCTACATAATTGCTGTAAAAAAACACCCAGCTTATATGGAACTATAGAGCCCAGTTGCACAATTTGTTTATTCATTTAGATCTAGGTTTCTAGCAATCTATTTCAGCAAGTCATTTGTCTCTAGTCATTTTCAGCATATTGGCGACCACCAGTAGTCTCTTAGAACATTTCAGTTGTACTAGTAGGCCTCAAGTGGCCTTTTGAAACATGTCACTGATAGAGTTGAGCAAACCCGAACTGTAAAGTTTGGGTCCATACCGAACTTTTGGGTGTCCGGGACCCGGACCCGGACTTTTCAAAAAAAAGTCCGGGTTCGGGTCCGGGGTTCTGGTATTTTGTTACACGTGTTGAAAAGCTGCCTAGGGCAGCCAATCAACAAGTGTTTCACTGGTTTTCCCTAGAAGCCATCACAGCCATGCCTACTAATGGCATGGCTGTGATTGGCCAGTGCACCATGTGACCCAGCCTCTATATGGGGCTGGAGTCACCGTGCTGCATGTCATATGCTCTCAGGATAGTTTAGGGAGAGGATGCTGCTGGCTCTGTGAGGGACAGATTGCAGAACATTTTACATAGTTAGTCAGGTTGAAAAAAGACACAAGTCCATCCAGTTCAACCAAAAAAAAAAAAAAACCCCCAAAAAAAAACCACTATCTTGGTTCTGGAATGGTGGCCTGGGCCTTAGTAGCTCCCTATCTTCCCAGGGATTTTGTGGTGTCCTAACATGTAGTGGATCCCTATTTACCTGCGTAGGTTCCCATGGTAAAGGGTACTGTTATACTGAGGGTTTCCATCCTCAGGGTTAAATCTGTCCCTTTGGGGATACTCCCTATAATTTCTTCTAAATCTCAGATCTGGTCCCCTTTGAGGATATTCCTATGGTGCTCTTTGTTCTCCCCCTCTGAAGGGTGGTCTTTGCTCCCCCTTCTGACTGGTGGGGTATCTAGTTTCCCCCTATGGGAACCATATGGCATATTGCCTCTGACTATGTCAGCATATGTCTTCTTCCTCGTTTCAAAATTTGACGATTGAAGAGACATATGAGTTTCAGCCACAAACTCGTTTACTGGTTCGGGCCTTTCTTTATATTCACTGGTCCGTTGGATAAAGTACAAATTGTTACTCTCCTTGACCAAGTGGTAGGCAGGGCTTCGTAGAACAGGGATTTAAATTCAGGGCGATTATAATCTGGCTCCTTTTCTGCTAAGTGGTAAGCACATTATAGCACAGCCAGAAATTTGGTGGGGCTTTCAACATTTGCCGCACCTAAGATTGTAGTCAGGAGCCTTAGCAGCGGTCACGTTTTTGTACGTGCCAGACTCTAGATGACAGCGATATTTAATTTCTCGCCATGACATATCATAGAGACGTTTTAAAGATTCAAAGAATCTATGGTATTTGTTTTCAAACACCCACTGATAGACATGGATCCCTTTTATCAAAGACTGGGATGGTACTTTTCAAAAATGTTGTTATTTTTCAAGCATCCTGTTTAGGGGTGTATGTCTTTTTATCTGTATCTTTTCAAAAAAAAGTCCGGGTTCGGGTCCGGGGTTCTGGTATTTTATTACACGTGCCCTTGCCAGTGGTTATGAGGTCTGCAGGCAGGGGGCTTATCGGAATAAGAGGGACCCTAGATCCTAGCCCCCCCATGTGAATGATTATGGGGTACATTGTACCCGTACTCATTCACCAAAAAAGTGTCAAAAAAGATAAAAAACATGAGACAATTAGGGACAAGTCCTTTATTAAAAAAGAAAAAAGTGTCCCATGATGTACATCCACGTCAATCACGGCACACAACAGACGAAAAAAAAAATTCCAGAAAAAAAATAGGTCAGTCGACGGTAGCCCTCCCATTAGGGAGGAGCTGTTTCTGTTTTTTTTTTTTTGTTATTTTTCGGGTCGTCGCGCACCATGGGATTGCATTGAGGGACACTTTTTTTCTTTTTTAATAAAGGACTTGTCCCTAATTGTCTCGTGGTTTTTTATTTGACACTTTTTTTGTGAACGAGTAGAGGTATGATGTACCGGATACCCATTCACATAGGGGGGGTCAGGATCTGGGGGCTCGCTTGTTCCAGATTCCGATAAGCCCCCACCCGCAGACCACAAGGTGCTTTGGGGTGGGGGGCACAGAGCCCCCCTGCCCCAAAGCACCCACCCTCCCATGTTGAGGGCATGTAGCCTGGTACAGGTCAGGAGGGGGGCTCGCCCGCCCCCCCCCCCATCCTGCTTGGCCAGGTTGCATGCTCAGATAAGGGTCTGGTATGTATTTTGGGGTGGACCACATCATTTTTTTTTTAATTTTGGCATGGAGTTCCCCTTAAAGTCCATACCAGACCTGAAAGTAGGACTAGGGGGTTTTACCCCATGCAATTTTTTTCTATATTGCTGGGAGATGGCAATACATTACAGCCGCAAGCGATTTAAAATGACAATTTTTCCTTTAGGAATGTCATTCTAAACATCACACAGATGTGCCACTTTGCAGGCAAACCAAGGGGACCCCCAAGCACGATATTTAAAGGAATATTTCATTTTTATTTTTTCACTTTAATCATTATTAAAATCACTGCTCCTGAAAAAACTATTGATTTAAAAGTTTGCATTAATGCATGTACCCTAGGGCAGTACCCGGGTCCCCATACACTTTTTATGGCAATAACGTGCATATAAACCTTTAAAATGAGCACTTTTGATTTTCATGTTCGGGTCCCCATAGATTTTTATAGGGTTCGAATGTTCGCACAAATATATTGCCTCTTCGCATGTTCTGTTGCAAACCGAACCGGGGGTGTTCGGCACATCCCTAGTCAGCATGTATGCGCCAAAATTTAGATAATTGAGACGACATAGATGCAGGGGAAGGAATGAGGTTTAACCAAAATGTGTTAAGCTTCCAAGGGGCCTTTTGCAGAGATACATGGGGTCTGGCATTTACATAAATTAGTAAAGGTGAGTGGCATGAGATGCCTCTCTGGGATATGTAATGTTCTGTACTAGATGTGAAACCTCTGGGGTGCAGAGACATAGATTAATCAGTGACAGTGAGCAATGGGTTTTAGAAAAGTAAGAGATTTGTCTCTGCCCAGGGTTTCTACTAAGCCAAGGGCCTAGCCACCTCACTTCTTCAGCAAATTTCAGAAGTGCTGTGCTGCAAATACCACTTCCGGACGTGCCGGGGGGTGTTTGTCTAGGCTCGGGTCTAGGTAACAATTGAGGTCTCCCACTAAAAATAGGGGCGTTCCAGGGTTGCACAGGTGGTAAGTCAATATAACTCTCAGGATTGCAGAGCCAGAGGGGGTATATACACACATGCTAGTATACATTTAACATGGAAAATACAACAAAGTAATATTACATATTGACCCATTTGTGTCTATTAGCTTATCAAATACCTGGAAGCCCAGCATTTGGTGAACCAAACACACTCACCCCCTCGAATAAGAGGTATGGGGGGAATGAAATGCCCACCCAACCCAGGAGTATCCCAGGAATGACAGCGTGTCCCTTCTGACATGAGTCTCTTGAAGAACACATATAGCAGGTAAATGTTTCCATATGATGGAGAAAACCATGGTTTGCTTAAGAGGGTTGTGCAGACCTCCAACATTTCATGAGATAATAGGCACAGCAGCCATCATGTGGAGATAAGCAATGATTCAGGACAGTGTAAAGAGTTAATCTCATTTGTTCTGTGGGTCTCACCTCTCCATTTGGGGACAGGAGCAAGTCAGTCAAGCAGTGCACAGTCTCAAGGGGGGGGGGGGGGGGGG
>BLSH010411863.1:159584-175265 GCA_018402905.1 Glandirana rugosa
AGTCTAGTGCTACTAGGCTGAACGCCGCGCTGAACACACGATCCACAGAATTTCCCCTTGGGGCGTTTTTTTAACGCACCCCAAGGGGGGGGGCCTAGCACACAAGTCGCGCCGCAAGTCGGATCATCGTGATCTGACTTCTGGTGCGGCTTCTATTCAAATCAATGGGCTCCCATAGGGAACCATTGATTTTGAATAGAGGCATAAAACTCCGCAAAAAGCTAGCGTGAAAAAAACGTGCATTGAAGTCAAGGCAAAATGCCAAGCAAACGTCAGTTTATTCCCTGACGTCAGGCACGGCGTTTTGCTTATTATTGTGCAAACGCCCGTGTGTATGAGGCCTAAGTCTACTGAAATCCTTCCACTGACACTGTCAGACCACACTGTGATAAAACTGACCCTTTCACAGCAAGCATTACACAAGAAATAACACAATTGGAGAATAAATGAATTTATCTTAAATGATCAAACCTTTACTGCTACCCTTTGAGAAGATTTAAAAAGCTTTTTTCCGAAATAATGATACCAACACTATTATGGGGACCCACAAAGCATATATTCGTGGAGAAGGAATTGAAGAAGGCAATGTAAAACACAAGCTATGCTTGAACTTAATATCCTTTTTGTACATGATAAAAATTCTAGAAAGGTCACAAAGAAACTTTGGCAAAACAAAACCTTCTTCTACTGAGGCACAAGTTAAACTTCAGGAATACTATATCAAAAAGACAAAATGCTTGTATAACATAATTGCTCATTCTTATTATGAATTGGGCAATACATTGGGCTTACCTCTTTTGAAATACTATATGTAAAACATTGTTTAACCTCAGTTCTGATGAATATTAAGCACAGAAGTCTACTAGGGGTTCCTGAATAGACATTTCTCCCCTGCATCTCGTTTATAAAGCTAACAACAGAGATTCCCTAGAAACAGCTTTATCAAAGGAGAAACAGGAGCAAGTTATATGTGACACACCTACCTAAATATTCCAGGTCCTAAAGATTTCCTGTTTTTGTACAAGATTGCTTTCTGCTGTATTATCACCATGCTTTCCCTGCTTTTTGAGATATGTTAAAACTCTATCACAAGGTGCAAACATACTCCCAGAAAAGGGGACAAAGACTCTGCCCCATGCCTCAGATATGAATTAATCTCTCTGTTGAATTTGATGTGAAGCTATTTTTTTTTAATCGGAAAGAAGTTTATTGAAACATACAAACTGAAATCTCAGAGAACAATATTTGCATAGACAAAATTATGGTCATCATACATGCATTGTACATAATTGCCAAGCAGAGTACACCATCACACCGCCCCTTAAACCAGCACTTCTGTTTTCTCGTTCTCTACCTGTCCGCACCCCTCCTTTCAAGTATCTTTTATCTGCTAGTCCCGTGGATACCTTTATTTAATTAATGGCACCTCCAATCTACAGCAGCAGTCTATCCATTATTAAGTCCCCCGGGGAAAGCCCCGGAGTACCCAACCACGGGTCCCACAGGTTATTCATTTTATGGGGCCTGCCCCTGTGTTGAAAAATGTATTTCTCTAGTATCAGAGTATTGCCTATCTGACTGATCCATTCCTTGAGTGTGGGGGTTCCACCAATTTCCTATATTTTAGAATACATTTTCGGACCTGGAATAGTGCCCTGGCTATAACCTGTTTGTGTTTTTCATTAGTAAGTACATCATCCAGTATTCCCAGTACACGCGGTCTGGGGTCAACTTGAATGTCAACCTGAAACACCCTGTTAATGGTGCTCACCACCCCCGTCCAGTATCGGTGCAACTTCGGACATCTCCAGAGGAGATGGATGAGGTCCCCCTGATTCCCGGAGCATCTAGTGCATAATGGGTCTTCCCTCATCCCCATTTTGAATAGTCTAGCAGGTGTGTAATGTGCTCGTAGCACTATATACAATTGAGACATTCATTGGGTAACACTAAGGGAGCATGTGTGGACTGCTTCCAGGTCCTCCTCCCGTCCTCAGACGGGCCCACATCACTTTCCCATTTACTCATCACTCCTATGGGGAAGCCCTTCAAGTAGATAGAGGCCAGCATACTATAGCAGTTTGATATGAAACCCTTGAGTAGGGAGGTCTCGGCCATAAGGTGGAAGACAGGTGAGGGAGAGAGAACCCACGGCTCTCCATCCATTTGCCGTCCGATAGCATGTTTCAGCTGTACATAGTGGAACCACATAGTCTCCGGTAGTCCGAATAGGTGCTGTAATTCAGTGAAAGAGCGTAGTTTGCCTTGGGAGAAAATGTGGCTCAAGTATATGACCCCATGAGCCCTCCACCTCGGTCCCGTTATTTTTTTTTTAAGTTTACCAAACTTCTTTTATTCTCTGACAATATTTTTCATTGAATGAATAAAACATAGTAGAGGGCTGGTTACTACATAGTTAAATAGTTACATAGTTAGTGAGGTTGAAAAAAGACACAAGTCCATCAAGTCCAACCTATGTGTGTGCTTTTATGTCATTATTACATTCTATATCCCTCAATGTTGTGGTCCCTTAGGTGCCCATCTAATAGTTTTTTTTTAATTGTCTATGCTCCCAGCTGAAACCACTGTTTGTGGAAGAGAAATCCACATCCTCACTGCTCTTACCCTCTATGCAGTTTAAGGTTAAACCGCCTTTCTTCTAGTTTTAGTGAATGGCTGCATGTCTTTGTGTGCTCCCTTGCACGGAATAGTTTTGTCCCTATAGTGGGGTCACCAGTACAGTATTTGTACATTGAAATCATATACCCTCTCAAGCATCTCTTCTCCAGAGAGAATAAGTTCAGTGCTTGTAATCTTTCCTCATAACTAAGGTCCCCCAATCCCTTAATTAGCTTTGTTGCCCTTCTCTGAACCCTTTCCAGTTCCAGGACATCCTTTCTGAGGACTGGTGCCCAGAATTGGACGGCATACTCCAGGTGCGGCCTCCCCAGAGACTTGTAGAGTGGGAGAATTACTGATTTATCCCTGGAGTTAATCCCTTTCTTGATGCATGCCAACATTTTGTTAGCTTTGCTTTCAGCAGCTTGGCATTGCATGCCATCGCTGAGCCTGTCCTCTACTAGGACCCCTAGGTCCTTCTCCATCCTAGATTCCACCAATGGCTCTCCCCTAGTGAGTAGTTTGTGTTAATATTCTTGGAACCCAAATGCATTATTTTACATTTTTCTACATTAAACCACATTTGCCACTTATCTGCCCACCCCATTAATTTGTTCAGATCTTCTTGCAAGGTTTCCACATCCTTTGGAGAAATTATTGCCCTTCTTAGCTTGGTATCATCCGCAAATATTGAGATTGAGCTGTTAACCCCATCCTCCAGATTGTTTATGAATAAATTGAATAGGATTGGTCCCAGAACAGATCCTTAGGGAACCCCACTTTCCACACCAGACCATTCTAAGTACTCCCCATTTATCCCCACCCTCTGGACTCACCCCTGTAACTAGTTTTCAATCCATGCCAACAGACCTTAGTTTGTACATTAAGTGTTTATGGGGAACTGTATCAAATGCTTTTGCAAAATCTAGATACACCACATCTACAGGCCTTCCTTTATCTAGATGGCAGCTCACCTCCTCATAGAAGGATAATAGATTGGTTTGGCAAGAACGATTCTTCATGAAACCGTGCTGATTACCACTAATGATACAGTTTTCATTACAATAATCTTGTATATAATCCCTTATTATTCCCTCCAAGAGCTTACTGATGTTAAGCTAACTGGCCTGTAGTTCCCAGGAATATATCTTGGTCATTTTTTATATATTGTTGCAACATTGGCTTTTCTCCAATCAGCTGGTATCATATCAGTCAGTAGACTTTTCTTAAAGATTAGGTACAATGGTCTGGTAGATACATGTAAGGCATTTGACAGTGTAGAGTGGCCTTATCTGTTTGCAGTGCTGCAGCTTTATGGATTTGGAACTCAGGTGATTGTTTGGATATGGCTCTTATATACTAGCCTGGAGGCCAGGGTTCGTGTCAATAACTTTGTCTCACCTAAGCTTTCCATTTCTAGAGGAAGACGCCAAGGATGTCCTTTATCCCCATTGTTGTTCGCTTTGGCCATTGAGCCTTTAGCTGCCCATATACGCTCTTCGCCCTCTATACAAGGCCTGATTGTTGACACTATAGAGGAGTGAATATCATTATATGCAGATGGACACCTTGGTATACTTGCCCAATCCTTCTGGCTCCTTGTGTTCCCTGTTACAAGTGATGGAGAGCTTTGGCGTATACTCTGGCTTCCAAGTTAACTGGACTAAATCCAGTCTTTTTCCATTGGCCCCTGGGGCTGAGCAGGTAATACATCCGAGCTCACAACTTCAGGTTGTTAAATCCTTTTGTTATTTGGGAGTGGTAGTACAATTACCCCTGAACTCTTATGTGGTAAACAACGTATGCCCTCTATCACTTAATTACAGCAGCTAACCAACCAGTGGATGAGTTTACCATTAGATCTTATGGTCAGGGTCAATTTGTTAAAGATGATTTTTCTTCCAAAACTTCTGTATGTCATGGCTTACTCTCCATGTAAAATCCCGAAACAAATTGATTCCATCTGCACAGGTTTATCGTCGTGCTCCAAAGATGGCTCCAGAGATTTTGAAATTGCCCTCTCATTTGGCGGGTCTGGCCTTCTCCAGTTTTTATTTCTATTACATAGCCTCTCAGTTGGTAGTGATACATGACTGGTTGCATCCATCTCAGGCTAATGCCTGTACCACAGCTAAAGCTGCCATAGTATCATCCTTTGAATCTTTACACAACATTACCTATAGAAGGTGAGTACCTTATTGCCCTGGAATGGCTATGCTGAGAACTACACTATCTCTTTTTACTACTATAGTGACCCGCTTCTCCAAAGGCGTATTGGACTGTGTCTCCTAACAATCCACTTTGGTTTAACCCTATGTTGAATTCACTTCTTAAGATCCTTGATCCGCAGCGTTGGATCTCCAGAGGTAAAATACCTTAATCATTTATTTACTGAGCAGGGCCTTAAGTCATTTGCTCAACTGAGAGCTAACTTTAACTTACCCCTCTCCTTTTTATTTTTTTATTTCCAAATTCAACATGCTCTTAGGGTCCAATTTGGCTCAACTTCCTCTCCATTATCTATACCCCCATTGGAGAAATTTCTGAGACAGTCAGGCACGACTAAATTGATTTCTGTATATTTTTCTACTCTGATGGCTGAATCCAACCCTAGGTGTGCTGCTGCGCAGACCTACTGGTCTAATCTGAATGTACAGCTTACTGAGGAGGACTGGACTGAGTTTGCTAATACATATAAGAGTTCGGTGATATCTTCCAGGGACAAAATTATCCAAATAAAAGTATTTCACCAAAGTCACCCCACCTCCTTTCTAATGTGTAGGATGTGCTGACGTTTCACATCTGAGTGTTTCAGGAGGATGTGGGGGTGAGGCTGATTTTTTACTTTCAAAGGTTTTTATTTGAATTTTGCTCATAATAAGAAACAGGGTACAATACATCAAAGGGTATTACAGCAGGAAAAATCCACTTATACAGCAGTAAAGGTGATGATGACTACTGGACTCTCGGGCTCTCTTCAATAATGTCAAACCACAGTAGAGATAAGGTGGATTTGCATGGTAACTCATCCGGATGGGGCCCAGAGGTGGGCTCAACCTCCCAGTGTCCCAGCACCCCTAAATGGGATCAAACTGTGCCAGGACTGGAAGGCTTTGTTCCACTGGGTGAGGGAGAGAGAGAGAGGGGACACGGGGAAACAATCCAACTCCTGTCCATGTAGACAGGTGGTAGAATCTCTAAAAGCTAAGAGCCCTGTGATAAACCAGTCACCTTCCTTCTGAAGAAAGGTAAACCATGAACCTACTATGTCTTAGAAGAACTAGAAAGAATTACCGAAAAAGAGAGAGAGGAGAGGAAGGAGGGAAAAGGAGGAGGGGAGAGAAAAAGTACAAGCGCAGCTAGGGTCAATCCGGAATAATCTTATCCAATGGCCGGCTCAGTCCCAGAGTGAAGGAGATTCCCAAGTAAACTGCCCAAAGTTCCCAGATGGCCTCAAACCTCTTTGTCGAGTCCAATAGTATACTAGATAACTTTTCCTGCGACATGATCAAGGATACTTTTCCTGCGACATGTTCCAGGATATTTTTCGTATGGTGGCTGCAAAAGAAATCTTTGGTTTTTTTCCATGCCCTAATTTTCTATTGGGTTTGGACATGTTCGTAATCTGAGCATTGAGAAGCGCAATCTCTGGGGACCTGGAGACCTGAGTTTCGGTCAGCTTTGCAATAAGGTTGAAAATTTTCCTCCAGAACGGATGTATTCTTGGGCATTCCTACCAAATGTGGAGCATTGAGCCCAGAAATGAGCACCCTCAGAAGCATTATGGGTCAGCTGCAGGGTAAATGGAGGTTAGCTTGGTCGGGGTGAGGTACCACCTAGTGATCACCTTAACACTGGCCTCCATGAGGGTAGTATTCAGGATGCCCCTAAAAGATTTAGAGAGGGAACTGTGCCAGGTCTCCAAGTCCCAAGAGATTTGAAAGTCCTCCTCCCAGTGCTTCATATAGGCATCCTTCGTCCCTGGCAGTGTGAGAGAAGTTTAGAAGTTTTTTTTTTCCAATACTTTATTTATATTCAGCACTCAAAGATACAGCATTCCAAAAGAAAGAGAGGCGTTACACTTCATATATGCATTGAGGATTTAACAGCATCAACCTGAGAAACAGGAGGCGTTGCAACTATTCCTTTGTCCATCTCATACAAGAGTCATTTGTGCACAGTACTGTACTTTGCTGGTTGATTTTTGACCAACCAAAGAAAAATGGGTTCCGCTTGGGCCCAAAAAAACCTAGAAAACTCAAAAAACATAACGACCCCAAAAAAAAAATAGGAATAAGAGAAAAGACCCCCTCAAACAAAAAGAACGGAGGGAGAAGAAGAGAGAAGACCTCCATAGAGGGAATTACATAGAAGGAGAGAACCCGTCGCACCTCCTTACCGAGGAGCATTCATCTGTGCCCATATTAACATGCTGTATAGAAATTCAAGTAAGCAAGTTTCTGTATTCCTCCGAGTAGACAAACTCGTGCCAGTAGTACCATTTTTTAAGGAATTTTTCCCTTGTACCTTTTTCAGTGGACACTAGATCCTCCATTCTGTTCACTTCCGCCACCTTCCCCAGCCACATAGAGATCGAAGGAGTCTGCGCCTGTTTCCAAAGCCGCGGGATACAGCTCCTCGCTGCTGTTATAAGGAGGAGTAATACCGAACGCCTATAGGATTTACCCAGAAACCCATGGTGATGCAACAGGAATAGTGCGGGGTCTCGAGGCAGGTCATGGTCCGTGAATTTTTGGGTAATTCTATGGACCTTAGTCCAAAAAGGCTGTAGCCACTGACAAGTCCAGAAGATGTGGAGAAGGGATCCCAGTTCCTCTCCACACCTCCAGCAGGTATCGGGGCACTGGGCGAACATCTGATGTAACTGTACAGGCGTGTAATACCAACGTGTCAGTGTCTTGAAGCCCGCCTCTTGATGTGCAGCACACATCAACGTTTTATTAGCAAACAAGAGCAGTCTTTCTGCCTGTCTATCTGAGAAGGTAGTTCCCAGGTCTTGTTCCCATTTGGCCAGGTATGGCAGTTTAAAGCCCCGCGGAGGGGCTAGCAGGAGGTTGTATGTTTGAGAGACACACGCACAGGGAGGCTATCATCACGTATGAGTTCAAAGGCGGTGAGCTGCCTGCTGTAGGGGGCAGGCGAGGGCCTAGATATCAGGTAATCTGCCAGTTGGACTTTTTGCCAAAAAGAGAGGGTGTGTAGTCTGGGGTCTTCCATAATTTGTTGTCTGGAGATCAATTTGCCGCTCGTGATAAAATGTCTGGCTTGGAACATGTTGGCTCCTCTCAAGGTCGTGGTCACTCTATCGCTCTACCCCGGCCTAAACTCCGGGTTATCCACTATGGGGGTAAGTGGTGATGGGAATGGGGCGATTTCCGAGCTCCGAAAGAGTTTTGAACATTGTTGCCGCGTTTCACCTACCGTGGGGTGTGAAATCTGCCTTAGTCGCTCTCCCTGAACACACCACGGCAGCGTGTCCAGGGGGGTTTGGACCATAGCTTGTTTGATTCACACCCACTGCTTAAGTTCCCGATGTTTGCACCAGTCCAAAACTCTTGAGAGATGACAGGCTACCAGGTAAAGTCTGACATCGGGTAAAGCCATTCCTCCCGCCATTTTTGGCAGTCGTAGGAGTGGTTGGGCTATTCTGGGAGGCTTCTGACTCCAGAGAAAGTCCCCGAATGCCCTTTTGATGCCCCGTAAGAAGTAACCAGGAACGCGGATTGGAAGCGCCTGTAGGACATATAAGATTCTAGGCATGATGCTCATCTTGATTATGCTACAGCGCCCAAACCAAGAGAACAGGCCTGTTTGCCATCTTGCTAAGTCCTTTTTTATTTCCAAGAACAGGGGGGGGAATTAAGCGAGAAAATGCTGGCTACGGTGTTCGGTAGCAGTATGCCCAGGTATTTAATATGGGAGAGGACCCATTTGAAGGGAAAGTCCGCTTTTATTAATGACAATAGTTTTGAAGGCAACGACACGCCCAATGCTTCCGACTTCTGACAGTTAACCCGAAAGGAGGACAATTGTCCATATGTCCTAAATTCGGTTATCAAATTTGGTAATGATATCAGGGGCTTGGTCAATAAAAACAACAAATTGTCCACGTATGCTGCGATCTTGGGGCATAACCCAGCAGATTCTCCGTAGGAATGGCTCCAAAGTCAGGATAAAAATCAGGGGTGACAGGGAACACCCCTGACTGGGACGAAAGGTGGCCATTTATTATTACTTGGGCTGTCGGATGAGAATAGATGGCACCCATCCAGTGCATCATCCTCTCCCTATTCCAAGGCACCGCAGGGTCTCCATCAGGAAAGGCCAGCTGACCCTGTCAAAGGTCTTTTCGGCATCTGTAGACAGGATCAACAAGGGGGTTTTCTGAATCTGTGCAGCGTACAGTAAGTTGATGGTCTTTGTCGTATTATCGCGTGCCTCCCAGGATGACACAAAGCCCACCTGGTCAGAATGTAATATCTGAGTAATCATTTCCGATAATCACGTTGCTAGGATCTTTGTGAACAATTTAAGGTCAACATTTAAGAGTGATATGGGTCGGTAGTTGTGGCAGTTTAACGGATCCTTCCCTCCCTTTGCTATGACTGCTATGTGGGCTCTAAGTGTGTCCATCAGGAGGCCCGTGCCAGTTCCAGCCGTATTGTACGCTGCCAGGAAATGGGGGGCCAAGATGCTCTCAAAGAGCCTATAGTACAAAAGGGAGTACCCATCCGGGCCGGGTGCTTTTCCCGTTTTTGTCTGGGCTATAGCTAGCGTCAGTTCTTTGGCCGTGATAGGGACCTCAAGAGCATTCAGGTCAACGTCCGATAACCGTGGCAGGCCCGATTGTGTCATATATTCTCTTATGGCGTGCAATGTGGTCGGATCCCCGCCGCCCATGGCATAATATTTCTGGAATATTTCAGCAATGTCTTCCGTTTTGTGCCTCTTTTGTTGCTGTTCGTTCAACAGCTCGGGTACGAACATACTCACCCGCTGTTCCCTCAAGGCCCGGGCCAAGAGCTTGCCACATTTATTGCTATGCTCATAAAAAGAGCGCCTGCACTTCGCAAGGAATGCCTTGGCCCTGTCCAGGGCCAAAGACCGCAGTTGCTGCCGCAGCACTGTAAGCTCCCCTAGGTCATTTTTTGCTAAGCTCTCTTTGTGGGCAGTTTCGAGAGTTTTGATCCGCTTGAGCAAGACCTCCTGTTGTTTCACCTTCTCTTTTTTGAGGCGCGATCCAAGTTTGGAAGGCAGAAGGCCTCGGACATACACTTTGTGGGCCTCCCAAGCCATCTCTGGTTTGCTATCAGGGCCCGCGTTTTCAGAGAAGCATGCGTTCAGTTCCCTCGTAATCTCCCTTTTGACTTCTGGAGTCTGAATCGACACCGGGGAGAGCAGATCTATCTCCACAATGACCAAGGCGTGGTCCGATAAGGTGATCGTGCCAATAGAGGCCGAGGTCACCGGTGTGAGAGCAGGGACTGCGGGACCAACAGGAGATCGATCCTGGAATAAGAATCATGAGGATGCGACTAGAACGTGAAGTCTCTGGTCCCTGGGTGGAGGATCCTCCAGGCGTCGACCATATGAAAGGTGTGGAGTGTTTTTTCCAACCTCTTCAGTTTGGCATATGAGAGACTTTCCTGGAGGTGTCCAGAACCGGGTCCATCGTGAAGTTCATGTCTCCTCCGATTATGACTGCCTCCTCTGCAAATTCCCCAAGTTTGGCAAAGATAGGTGAGATATATGCGATATGGTTAGAGTTGGGAAGGTAAAGGTTAACCAGAGTAACCTTGCGGCTCCCCATGGTACCATTCACAAATATCGCTTGACCATCCGCATCAAACCACTGATCTCCCAGTACCCATTGGGTTTTGTGGTGCAGCAATATGCTGACCCCACACAACTTTGAATTAGGGGAGCATCCATGGTATTCAATAGGGAAGGTGCGGTTGTGCAGTTTGGGTATCTTATCTGCATGGAAGTGGGTCTCCTGGAGGAAACATACACTAGCCTTCAAACGTCTTAACTCAGTTAGCACCATAGAGCGCTACTCCGGCGTATTCAGTCCTTTCATGTTCCAAGAAAGGAAACGCACTGGCTCAGTTTGAGTGGAGTTCAGATTCATGGCCAAAATGTTAGCCCCGCAGGCCGGAGGTGCGAAGGGGAAGAAAAAGAGATAGATAGCTAGAAAGAAAATAGAAGGGAGAAATGCAAGAGGGGCAAGAGAGAAGAAAAAAAAAAAGGGGAACTCTAGGTTCCGCTACTACTATGCTGCATGCGTAGGTGAGACCTCGTCTCAAAACACCCCGCCGGTCCAACAAAAATTGACCGTTCCACAGGGTGTAACCCTATGTGTGGGATAGATAGGACATAGTAGAGAGCCTCGGCTCCCTATCCCAACCGAAGTCATGAAACTTAGCATAACATTATTGAACATGCATAACTGTTACATCCAAACAATAAACATATTGCCCGTAATCACCTGCATCCTCCTCAGAACTTAACACTAAATAGATTACCTGGGTCCTGCCGCCTTGGCATGGATAGAGGGTGGGGCAGGAGGGACAAAAGGGCGAATGGGACGGAACGGGGGGAGAAATGGAGGCACCGGGGGGCCCTCTAATATATTATAGATAATGGCAGCTAGGTTGTGAGCAAGGTGGGGGGCAGGTGGACCCCAACCCAGGGGGCGCCATAGTTCATGTCAGATAGTCAGCGTGTGACCTCGCGCTGCCACCACTGGGTCGGATGGTCCACATCCCGCTGCTCCCAGGAGCAGGCGGAGAGTCGTGAGTGTGGCAGCTGGCCGCATGGAAAAAGAGGGGTCTACCCGTAAGGGACGGAACAAGTCTCTCATGGTCCGCCATGTGGAACAGTTAGCGCCTCTTCTCCTCCCCTCCATCTGCATCCACACCACCTTGCCTCCACATCATCGGGGAAGGGAGGGCTACATAGTAAATTAACTGCTGTACTATATTTAATAACAATATTACTAGGGCGCTGGGAGCAGGTATACATATATCTTTACGTATAAGACTGTGCTGGCATAACCCGTCCTGCCACCCTCTCCCTCCCTGGCTCCACAGCAACCAAGAGACGCAGCCCACCCACTCCCCCTTCCATCTGCCCCTCATACTTTCAACCCCCTCAAAAGATCAATCCAAGTCACACTCCCAGCTCAGCCAGTGTCCGTGATCCCCCCACCCCCCTCAAACCTCTCCACGGCTCAGGTGATGACCATGTGGCACTTCTCGTCCATCTGACAGGAGTACAATATGTGCAGCAGTCTGTCCATTGCATAAACCCATCTTAGAGACCAGTTCAGATTACCAGGCATAAAACACGGCCTAACAGGGCCTACATCTCCGGGGCGTTTGCTGCAGACGGAGCCTGTTCAGCCCTTCTCCGTCTAGGGTTGCGGCGTGGTAATCTGGACCTTGGGACGCGGCTATCCCGGGACAGTGCTCTGGAAGGCAGGGCCCTCAACCAGTCTGGCAAGGGTATTGGGCCCATGTCTAGGAACCGAAAGAGGTCCGGTAGATCATCATGGCGCCGCACCGTGTAGGAGGATCCCCCCTTACGAACCGTCAATTGCATAGGGAATCCCCACCGATAAGGCAAATCCAGACTGCGTAGCTGCTCCAATAAGGCCTTTAGCAAAGCCCAGCAGGCTAGGGTGGCTCTGGAGAGATCTGGAAATATGGACACTTGAGCCCTATCAAATTCTACCGGACTCTTTGACTGTTCTTTGTGGGAGTACCTGTGGATATTGCAGATCACATCGCGGGGCCACTCGGGGTCCATAGGCTTTGGGCCAAGCACCCTATGAATGCAGTCAAACTCCATGTTGGCTGGCAACTCCCCGTCCATAACCTTAAGTAGAATGGCTGTGACCGTGACTATCAAGTTTTCGGGTCCCGTCGCTTCAGGAAAGCCTCGGAGCCGCAGGTTGTTCCTGCGGCTCCTGTTCTCCAGGTCCTCCATATGGAGTTGGGTCTCCGCCAGCTGCACCTGGTGAGCCTCGTGACTCTGCTCCAGACTGGCGACCCTGTGCTCCAACCGTTCCACTGCAGTCTCCCCTTTAGTGAGGCGGTTGTCCGGGCCGTGAACCTCGGATTGGACCTGCTGCCAGTCTCTGTGGTGTTGTTCCTCTACGCGGAGTATAAGTGTTTCCATGTCAGATCTCGTGGGGAGCGCCCGCAACAAGGCCCAAATGTCCTGATCATTCGGGCAGGTAGGCGCATCAGAGTCCGTTGCACAGACACGCTGACTGGATGGGTCCAAAAGAGCAGGGACCCCAGACAGCGATGCCTCGAGCAGGGATTGTGAGGCCGCCATCACAGTATAGGACAGTGACTCTGTAGGTCTCAGGGGACCACGCAGGCTTAGAGGTCAGGCCGCTGCGGACGTGACAGGGGATTCCATGAAGAAATTACTAATCTTGGGCGAGATGAGACCTTAGCAGAGTCCTTAGCTGTTCCCCTAGTCTTTTGCCATTTGGTGTAGCTCATGGCCGTTAGTCAGCTTGCATGTATGTGAGCAGACACGGTTGGGAGTCGGGAGCTGCAGCAGAAGAAGACGTCACTCCGCCATGTCCAGGTCACATGTCCAGGTCACGCGTGTGAGATAAGTTTAAACTATTGAGATGCCCCCCTTCTGCTCCATGGCTTGATTCTGGGAGGTCCAGTTTGCTTATACAATGGCTAAGGGTCATTGGGCCCAAAGGGGTGAAAAAGTGTCCTATACGGTACAGCCCCTTGTCCAGCCACCACCTGATTGCTTTGATGTCCAGCCCTGGAGGGAAATCCGGATTGTAGAAGATGAGCGTCAAAAGGGTTTAGGGGGGAGACAATCTCGGAGCGATTCTGCTGGGAGTCCCAGTGAGTAAAGGCTTGGGATAAAGTGAGCGATAGAATAGGGGGTCTTTTTTTGGAGGGGGTCCAGAGAAGATAGTCTATAGTGTAATTCGGGTTAGCCTGTCTCTCAATCTGGATCCAGTCTGGCTTTTCATACCTCAAATAAACCAGGGAAAGCTGTGTTAGTCTGGCTGCTTGGTAGTATTTCAAAAGGATGGGAAGCCCCAAGCCCCCTCTTTTTCTGTGGCAGTATAAGATATTTTGGGGGTACCTATAACCTGAGTTTCCCCAGACGAATCTAAGGATTTTGCTCTGAAATGCCTTGAGGTGATCCTTTCTAATAGTTATGGGAAGGGCTCGGAATAAATACAGTATCTGCGGCAGGAGGGTCATTTTGACTGCGTTTATTCTACCCAGCCAAGAGAGTCTGTTATTAAACCAGGCTTTCAGGTCATCCTCGAGTTTTCGATATATGGGAGGATAATTGCTGGTGTATAGCTCCTCTATTTTTGCTGTAAGTTTAATGCCTAAGTATTTATTGAAGATGGACCATATTGGAAAGGAGAAAGAGTGTTGCAGAAAATGTTAATTACGTGGGATTTAGAGTAATTAACTTTAAACCCTGAAATTTGCACAAATAGGTCTAAAGTGTGGTTTAAAATGGGCAGTGAGGTGTGGGGGGGATGTGATGAACAGGAGGCTGTCATCTGCAAAAAGAGCACATTTATGATTCTGGGTCCCGCAGGTCACTCCTTTGATGTCTGGGTTTTGACGGATACCGATCGCTATTGATTCGATGGCAATCGCAAAGATAAGTGGAGACAGGGGGTATCCCTGCCTTGTTCCTTTCGCTATGTTTATTGGGTCTGAGTAGAATCCCTGAAGCCTTATTCGGGCTGTGGGGGAAGAGTAGAGAGCTCTAATAGTGCCTATGAAGCGTTGGCCAAATTCCCATCTCTCTAGAAGCGTGAATATGTATGTCCACGATAAAGAATCAAAGGCCTTTTGTAAATCAAAGGACAAGACCATACCTCATTGCTTTGGACCTCCCTCCCAATTGGATTGTAAGATGGAGATTAGATCAATAGCTCTGTGAATCTAGTCCAGGCCCTGCCTCCCTGGAATGAAGCCCACCTGGTCTTTGTGTATGTAGGCATTGATTAATATTATTATTATACAGGATTTATATAGCACCGACAGTTTGCGCAGCGCTTTACAATATTAGGGCAGACAGTACAAATTACAATACAATTCAATACAGGAGGAATCAGAGGACCCTGCTCGTTAGAGCTTACAATCTAGGAGGGAGGGTTAAATGATACAAAAGGGCAGTAAACTGTGGGGGATGAGCTGATTGAGAAAAAAGGAGTGTAGTTATTAGGTGGTGGCAGGATAGGCTTCCCTGAAGAGAAAAGTTTTCAGGGATCGCTTGAAGGTGGATAGATTTGGGGCCATTCTGACCGATTGGGGAAGGGAGTTCCAGAGGATGGGAGAGGCTCGGGAGAAGTCTTGGAGGCGAGTATGAGAGGAGGTGATGAGGGAGCTGGAGAGCAGGAGGTCTTGGGAGGAGCGAAGAGGACGGTTAGGTTGGTATTTTGAGACAAGGTTGGTAATGTAGCTGGGAGCAGAGTTGTGGATGGCTTTGTAGCTGATTGTTAGTATTTTAAATTTAATTTGTTGGGCGAGTGGCAGCCAATGGAGGGATTGGCAGAGGGGGGTGGCAGACGTTGAGCGGTTTGTAAGGTGGATGAGTCTGGCAGCGGCATTCATGATGGACTGGAGAGGGGCTAGTCTATTTAAAGGTAGACCAGTGAGGAGGGAGTTGCAGTAGTCGAGACGAGAGATGACCAGGGAGTGAATCAGGAGCTTTGTCGTTTCATTGGTTAGGAAGGGACGTATTTTAGAGATGTTGCGGAGATTGAGACGGCAAGCCTTAGAAAGTGATTGTATGTGGGGCCAAAAGGAGAGTTCAGAGGCCAGGATAACACCAAGCACCCTGACATGTGGGGATGGGTGGATGGTTGTGCCATTGCTCTTGACAGAGAAGTTGGGGGAACTGGAACGTGGGGGAGGAAATATTATGAGTTCAGTTTTGGACAAGTTGAGTTTAAGAAAGTGGTGGGACATCCAGGCAGATATGTCTGTTAATAAGCTAGTGATACGTGAGGAGACTGATGGG
>BLSH010411863.1:256267-268253 GCA_018402905.1 Glandirana rugosa
GTCCTCAACGTCTCTGTATCGAATTTAGTCCTTCAGGTACCGTCCTCGTTTCTCAAGTTTCGATTACTCTTTGTTCTGTATTTCGTTCCAACAGATTCGTTAGTTCGTCCCTCGACAGGTGGTAGAGTCAACCGATTTACTCTTCTCGTCTCCAAAGGGCCTAAACATTGGATACAATGTATTATCCAACTACTTGTGTTGTTATTTGTGGGTTCAACAAGAAAAAACAGGTCTAGACAATCCGAAAAAAAAATGAATGGGAAGTCACTTCCTGTATCCGTAGTCTAACTTCACTGAAGGGTAAGTAAAAAAAAAGCCTAACAGATCTGGACAAAAAAGAACAACTTGGGTGTTTATTGTTGTGTTCATCAACCTATTATGTAACATAGGTTACAAATCCGGGAAACCTCTGCTCTTCTCATTTAGCCAACTGAGATGGTGGACAGCTCCCTGCTTGATTGCTTAGACAACCTTGCTTTATGTCTTGTTTCTCATTAGCTTTGAACTCTTTGCTCCTGCCATGGACTTCCTGATTTAAGCTATGTCTCTGCAACTCCTGTTTGCCAGATTATTGTGTTATCTCCTGTCAATATCTCACTCCTGTTATTTCTTCTACTGTCCGTTGATTTGCTACCACTTGTTAAACACCTTTGGCTTGTTCCTCGAATATGCTTCTACTTGATCCCCACCTGCTATGTCTGCTACTGGACCCTGGCTTGCTCACCTCCCGGTGGGGTGACCCTGAGGACCAAGACCTGGTACTTACACACAGCAAACCCCATCTTTACCATCAGGAGCTCTGGTGAACACCAGTTAGTACTTAGACCGTGCACCTTGGGTGAGCCTGCGTCATCCTCCAGGGTGGCCTGATTTGTCACTTATCCAGCTGGTTAATGGGAGCCTCTGTACTGCTATAGCTACTTGTCTCCTAGCCTGACCCCTGATCATGACAGAAGCTGTCTTCTTGATAACTGCTGTTACATCTGTAAATGGAATTAGGCAGGTAGTGGTCCCTCCTTGTTTGCTGAATTCTTTAAATATGCCATTGGTATATTCTGGGGGGGTGGAAATGTATTACCATGCTCAGCCTGAATAAAACATTAGTAGTGGCATAGTGGACAACAGAATTACTTTTGAAGTCCTAGGATGAGTAATATGCAAGGGTCTTGTTGACACACTTTATTCCATCCTACACCAAAGTTTTAATGCATAAAAAACTGAATACATTTGTCAGTTGATTGTGCTCTGTGAGCCAGGCAATTTATCTTATATAACTCAGTATCATTGTTGCTATTTTGCTGGGGAGAGCAAGTGTACAAAAGGCAAATAATTTTTAGGTACCTGTCAGTATTCTAAAACTGAATTTCAATGTCTCAGTTTTATATCATACACTTAAAAAAACAAGTTGCTACAGACACACGTATCACCAATCAAATAAGCATTTATTTAAAAAAAGTGCATACAGACACACACAGCTAAATATTTACAGCCACAAGAACTTCAGGCTGGAGAGCACACTCTCTAAAAATCATTACAAATCACCTGTCAGTAGTACCCAGAGTAACATCTTCCAACAATTTGTTGTGTTGCTGTGTATTCATATCACTTCAAACAGAAAGCCTAGTAAGGCAACACAAAGAAGACCCACCTCTGGTCTGCCTCCCAGGGTAAAAATACATTTGTTGGCTTAATATTACTTTAGTTGTCATCACAATGGATGCAAACATTTTGTAGGCTAAAAAAATATGCATTAATATTCCAGGCTTCAGTTACTAAGGCTTTACAGATATCGTTTAGAGTAAAAGGCTATTTTATTTTCTGGAAATCATAGTAAAACAAATTATGGCATTGCCCAAATGACCAAAATGGATGCCTTCACAGGGAGAGGAATGTATGTGATTTTGCGTGGAACATTTGAAAAACTCCAAATAACTCAGCATTTGAAATAACTCCACTTTAGTGAAGACAGTGGTATTAACTGTGTTTGAAATAGCTTGTTTATTTGTGGCTGTTCATGCTTTCAACGTATCTCTTCTATCCCTCACTGAAAATCGTATTGCTGTCTCATTGTATTTGTAGAAACATAGCTGTACAACATTTTCTAAGTAATGTTAATATAGAAAGCATTTGGAACAGTTTCTCACTGTTAACAAGCAAAACCCGAACTCTTACCATTTGGAACAATTCATTTGTTAAACAAAACATATACTGACAAAAATAGGAGGGCTACTATTGCCGTCCTTCTTCTAAAAAATTCTGTTTGCCTAGTTGTCTCTACATTCAAAATTTTGTGAGTCACTGACTTACATCATATGTATGCAGCAGTGTGAAGTCAGTAATTCTGATCTACATACATTCTCCAGGTCAGTGACTCTTAGGTCAGGAAAGTAGAATTTCAGAAGGGGGGTGGGGGTGGTTAGCAATAGCCATCATCTCTTTCTCTCAGCACAAGTTTAGTTTAAAGTGGACCTTCGGTCATTTTTTTATATTTCCATCTATTAAATCCTCTGCACTTGTTGTTTTAACTTTGAATAGTAAAACAATTTTTTTCTGCCAGTAAATACCTTATACAGCCCACTTCCTCTTTATTGTCTGGTCATTAGCCTAGGCGTATGACATCATGCAAATCTCTCTCTCTCTCTCACTCTTGTGAGAGTTTGCCAGGAAGGGAGGGGGGTGAGTCATAAGAGGGCCAATGAGAGCTGCAGGGTTGCAGAGCTGGAGGTGTGTCTGTGTAAATCCAGGAAGTGAACAGGCAGCAGCTTCAGCTGCCCACAGTTAAATTGGTTGCAGCCAGACTTTGTGGAGGGAGATTTCTGAGGCACATTTGGCAAGCTCAGAATCACAGTATATATAAAATAATATGCAAAGTGCTTGGAGAGAAGCTTCAGAATGGCAAATATGTTTTTATTACAAATTATGTGAGCAGACTGCAGTTCCTCTTTAAGAGCATGTATAAAATACCTTGAAAAATAATAAACACTATTTACCAAGTATTATATATAGTATTGCAATAACATTTTTTCCAAAAATTTGAAACCTTTATGTGGATTTATGCCACTTCTTGGAGGTGTAAAAACATGTACAGTAGATATACTAAGCCTCTTGATCTTAAGCACCTGATTGATGAACAATTCTTCACGCCTGCCACAATCATTCATCTCTCACTTTTGTTCTATAATACTCATAGTCCTGGATTTTCCAATGCAGTCCAGCATTTTGGACCTCTCTCTTGCCAATTCTTTGTCCTGGGCAAGGTTCCATGATCACTGCATCAATCTCAACAGCACGTACTGCCCAGCAACATTGTACGCTGTGCATGGAGAATGCCATGATGCTGGAGAGAGGATGCTCATTGGCTGAAACAGTAATCAGTACAAGAAGAGGACCACCCAGAAGAAGAGTGTGCAGGCCCCCAGCCATAGGAAAGGCATCTTATAATCATCCAAGGGAGCATTTGTAAGCCACCTATTGTTTTCTAATGAGAAGAAGTTAAATGCACTCAGATGTCTCCTACACTGGAGTCATTGTTATGGATTCACTGTGACTTGCATACGGGAAAATGGCTGGCTGAGAAGGCACTAGCACTGGAGTAAAGTAATGCAGAATCAACTCTTTAGGTGCTGACATAATAATAATAAAAATATCAAAAAAGGAGCATTCAATCTGTGAAATAATTCATATCTCTTTATGACCACTTAATACAGTCCACGGGTGGCAATGTGACCCTCCCCAGACATGTGTTTAGGTATGTTGCATCACTGGTGAGGTTGATACATGTCTTATTCCTAGTACACATGATGAGATGTTTAGGGGTATTAATGTGGCCACTGACATCAATGATGAGGATTATTACTTAGATCACTAACGCCAATAATGGATGACATTTGGTGGCTACTGACAGAAAAGGTTGGGATTATATGGTGTACTTTGGTCAGGCAACACTTGACATCTTTGCAGCCACTGTGCTATATGCTTGTTAGAACAACAGGCACAGCAGGATGTGTCAGGAAGAAGGGCAAGGCAAGCCGGGTCATATACTGGCAGGAAAGAGCAAGTACAGAGGATCAGGCAATAGCATGGTCTCAGTACAAGTCGGGTCAGGGGCCAATCGGTGCAATAGAAGCCAATGGAGCATACAGAAGAGGAGGTCAAGGGCAGACAGAGTTCAGAGAGTGGTCAGACAAGTCGGGTCAGCAACTGGAATCAGGATACAGGATAACAGCAACACGGGATGCGGAGAAGGCTGAAAGACAAAGCAGCACTGATACTAAGCGCTGCCTAAGTTTAAGTAGCCTGGTTGGCGCCAACATCTGTCACAGGTGCACATGTGCACTGTCATGCACAAGTATGTGCGACGGCTTGTGTGTGCACGCACACGAGTTCACACATATGCATTAGCCTGTGCTCAATTCTTGCGAGCACGAAAAGGAACATGTTTTAGCTTGTGCACAGAAGGCCTTTCCTTACAGGTTATTACCAAAGCCACTGACACCAGGTCTGGGGAATATTTCTATGGCCACTTGGGGTTATTACCATGGCTACTCACACCAATGCAGGGGGTTACAGGGTTTGGACAAATTATGGAAACAAGTATGGTGAAATAACACAATTGTTACTTAATATGGTGTTGGACTGTCTTTGGCATCAAAGGCGGTCTGAATTCTCCTGGGAATTGAAAAATATAAGTTTTGGATGGTGGATAAAATAATTTGATACCACTCTTTATGAAAAAATCCAGGTCCCAATTCTGTGCACTTCCATAACGTCTCTTTTGGTCAGTTAACAACTCCAGTCACAAAGGCACCATCTAAGCAGGCAGCAACAATTTGCCCTCTTTAAACTCAGTGAACTCTGACATGTCTCCTCAGCGCATGCAGTGAATGACAAAGTGAAGCTTCCCATATGTTAGCTAGTTGTCTCATTGCACAGCAGCCAACACTGTACCCCCAATGTTGTACGCTCTCAAGGGATTATTTTACATTTAGAAACATTGAACTGCAATTTCCAATGCTTTGACCAATCTTCTAGCAATGCCAAATCATGTTCCATGTTACAGACACCTACAGGGATATCAACCTGTGATGGAACCACTAGGTGCTTCCATCCGCCAAACAGCGTTTCCTGCCCTCCAAACTGTTCCAAGCAGATTGAGAGCTAATACCAGCCCTTTTTACCCCAAACATTATACACAGACAAGATGTGAGGTAAAAACCAAAGGAATGACTTTTATTGAAACTCAGACACATACTTTATACCCTACAGGAGAACATTCCCCTCCTGATCATATTACCTTAACAATACAAACTGTACAAAGGGACATAATTACCATAGCTAAACAACAACCAACATATGCTATAAACATTACGTTAATTAAATAACTAGCCACCTGGACAATGTTGTGATTAATCAGAGATCTCATTCCAGGTCAGACTGGCCGGCACCGAGCTCACAAAGTACACTACACATTATAATAAGTTCAACATCCCCCTAGTAGTTTGCTAGCACAGAATAGGTAGCACAATTAACAATGGGTGAAAGACAGGTGGCTTGAGCTGATGAGAATAACATCTGCTATGAGTCCCACAGCATGGAGCAGTCATTGCTGGAAATGTGGCATCAAGGCCCTTAACATGGATCCTGGGCCTAACCTCCCAGAGTCTGTGTTCTGGGGAGACATGAACCCAAATCAGAAACAAGACCACTCTAAAGATCCCCCCAGGCACACATCTCCCAAAGAGCAGTGTTCTCCCAAAAGCCAGGACCCATAGCCAGTGGGTAAGAGGCTTGCCCCTAGTCCTCTCCACATACCCCTGTCCTGGTTAGGTCTGCCACACAACCCTATTACACACCTTTGTATCATCAGCAAAATACATACCTTGCCCAAAAACATTTAGTTATATCACTTACATATAGATTAAAAAATAAATATATTAAACTATGTAGGTTAAAACCATTTAGGTTATCAGATGTAAAACCAACCAGGTTTGCAAAACTATCCCAGAATGGCCCACTCTCCTTGTTGAATTTTAAATCTATTTTCTGTTGAGGAAAATGCAACAGTAACAGCAGTAAAAACAAAAGTGGGCTGGAGTAAAAGTCTGGATTCTTAAAGTATTTCCTTAATCACTTCAGCCCTAGAAGGATTTGCCCCCTTAATGACCAGGCCATTCTTTGCGATACGTCACTGTGGCTATTTAACTGACAATTGTGCGGGCATGCAACGTTGTACCCTAACAGAATTGATGTCCTTTTTTCCCCACAAATTGAGCTTTCTTTTGGTGGTATTTGATCAACTCTGCGATTTTTATTTTTTGCGCTATAAATAAAGAAAGAGCTACAATTTTGAAAAAAAAAATTACTTTCTGCTATAATACACATCCAAAAAAAAATGTCTTCATCAGTTTATGCCAATATGTATTCTGCTACATATTTTTGGAAAAAAAATCCCAGTAACCGTATATTGATTGGTTTGTGCAAAAGTTATAGTGTCTACAAATAGGGAATAGATTTAGGGACTTTTCACTTTTTTATTGTTTTTACTGGTAATGCCAGCGATCTGCAATTTTAGCGGGACTGCAACATTGCGGCGGACAAATCTGACCCTAATTGACACTTTTTGGGGACCAGTGACACCACTACAGCTATAGAAATGCACTGATCAATGTATAAATGACACTGGCAGGGAAGGGGTTAACACTAGGGGGCAATAAAGGGGTTAACTGTGTTCCCTGGGTGTATTCTAACTGTGTGGGGGATGGGCTCACTGGGAGAACACAGAGATCGCTGTTCCTTATCACTAGGAACAGCAAATCTCCATGTTGCCCCCTGTGAAAATGGGGATCCACCTTGTTTACATAGGGAGATCCCTGTTCTGCCTCCCTATACTGCGATCGCGAGTGGCCGGCAGACATCGAGTCCTTCAGAAACACACACCCGCTCCCCCAGCGGCAGCGTGTGCACGCCCACACTATCTCATGCACGGACCGACGTTCAGGTATGTTGGTTTTTGCAGCCGAGCTGCCTTGCCGCAGTATATCTGCGGAAGGCGGTCAGCAAGTGGTTAAAGAATGTAATAAATCAATACACATATGTAATTACCCACTACATTTTGTAATTTATTATTAGCAAAAATAACCTTTCAGTCAGAATGTATGGTAATTGTCATTTTCTAAAAATCTCAAAGAGTGTAGAAGTCACTTACCTGCAAAATGGCAATCTGGGGATATATTGTACACCATTCACTTACAGAACACCAAAAAACATATGCACTATTTATGTGTTTGGCTCGCTACATTTGCCATAAATATGCACTGTGTACAATTATAATCATAATATTTCCCTATAAAGGGAGTGTCCTTTTTAGTAAAGATATATTTTAGACTCAGTGCAGACACTGCAGCTGAGATTTCTCAGGTCATTATAATGAAAACAGAACTATTCCTTAGGAATCAGTTTGAGAAATGACATAGTAAGATAAATAGCTTCCTTTAACACAAAGTAAAGTATAATCTGCAAAGAGTTTTCTAGATCCTTATAAAGTATATAGTTGTCTTGGAAGGGAAATTATTTCTCAACAAAACTAGTTTAGGTAGTTAAAGTTGTTAAGAAAAGATGGAATACATTTGAAGCCACTTATATGTAATTGTATGCTAATTTTATTACATTCACAACTCATTATTTCTGGAGATAAAATGTTATATTAATGATTTTATTTTTTATGTAAATTGTATAATGTAACAACTGATAATAAATATATGTTTCCCTTTACAGCCATCCACAGAAATTAGTTTTCTACACACTTGTAGGCAGCCAGATGGAAATTCATTAAAACTAGTCAATTCAAACTGTGATCGGATAAAAGGAAACTGTGAAACAGACGTCATTTTTATTAGAAGAATTCAAATCTATCAGTTGTTTTGTTTAGGTCGTTACCTCCTCCATTTTTGATTTCATTGCTCCCTTGGTAAAACATGGGGAACTAAGTATCTACAAGATACAATTATATATGTTTGTATTTGTCATTTTTAAAAATAATCCCCATGAAAAAAAAAACATCTCTTGTCAAAACACCATTTATCCCAATGTGTTTGTCAGTTTTATATAGTTATATAATTGGTCAGGTTGAATAAAGACACCAGTCCATCCAGTTCAAGCTGTGTAGGTGTGCATGTTTATAATCATTTCCCATATCCCTGTACATTGTGTTTGCTTAGAAACCCTGTCCAAGTGTTTTTAAAACTATCAATACTTCCCACTGACACCACCTATTGCGGAAGTGAATTCCACATCCTTACTGCCCTGACAGTGAAAAACCACCTACGCCGTTGAAGGTTAAACCACTTCTCTTCCAATTTCATTAAGTGGCCCTGTGTCTTCTTACACTCCCTGAGACTGAATAGTTGATTCCCTATGCCAGAATCACCATTGAGGTATTTGCACATTGCTATCATATCACCTCTCAAGCATCTCTTCTCCAGAGAGAATACGTTTAATGATTGTAGTCATTCCTCATGACTGAGGTCCTCTAGTCCCCTTATAACTCTGTTGTCCTTCTCTGAACTCTCTCCAGTTCCCGCACCTCCCTCCTGAGGATTGGGGACCAGAACTTTACTGCACACTCCAGATGTGGCCAAACCAGAGTTTTATAAAGTGGCAGGATTATTGTTTTATCTCTTAAAGTGAGCCTTAGATTAGAAGTTCACTCAAATTTTTTTTC
Organism: Glandirana rugosa; assembly: GCA_018402905.1. Lineage (NCBI taxonomy): Eukaryota > Metazoa > Chordata > Amphibia > Anura > Ranidae > Glandirana > Glandirana rugosa. Next base: position 264,987 of record BLSH010411863.1, read on the forward strand.
AGTTTTCAAAAATATTGGTGTACAAGTAAGTACACAACAGGAACAGTTTCAGGTATACCCACTCTTCTTAAGTTCTGCTAGGATTGGAATACAAAGGCAGCTTGTAGCAAGGTGATTCAGCTTCGAATAAGGTCATATGCTGGTTAGAAGGAGGTCAAATGCACCTATCAATGAATAGTGAATAATCAGCATCCCGGGGTTTGTTAAATTTGTTGGAAGTAAAATCTGCTAGGTGCAGTGTTCAGATACGATATACACCTACAGTATCTCACAAAAGTGAGTACACCCCTCACATTTTTGTAAATATTTTATTATATCTATTCATATGACAACACTGTAGAAATGACACTTTGCTACAATGTAAAGGCAGTTCTGGAAAATAACGCTGGCCACACAAAATATTGACACTCGGGCCCAATTTGGACATTTTCATTTAGGGGTGTACTCACTTTTGTTGCCAGCGGTTTAGACATTAATGGCTGTGTGTTGAGTTATTTTGAGGGGACAGCAATTTTACACTGTTATACAAGCTGTACACTGACTACTTTACATTGTAGCAAAACCTTTCCACTCTAATAAAACTAAAATAAAACATTTCAGTTAAAAAGTACAGCAGTTTCTAAAATCACCGCTTTTATAAAGTGAAGCTATTGATGCATCAAATTCAAAAATAATTACCTACAGTTTGGAGATAATGAAACTGGAGGTAATTGGGGTCTGCTCTAAGTTGGCATACAGAGAAAGGCAGAATGCCCGTCCATCTATGCAATGTAGTAGAGCAGCATATTTGACATGGCTAACACCTACCTGTCACTGTTGGTAAGGACATTGTCAGTTTCACAGCCAACATCCTTGTGATAGACATCAGGTAGTGGCTGGATACTATAGACAATAGCAGGCTGCCTTTCCCTCTTAGATTGTAAGCTATAACGAGCAGGGCCCTCTGATTTCTACTGTATTTAAGTGTATTGTATTTGTACTGTCTACCCTCAAGTTGTAAAGCACTGTGTAAACTGTTGGAGCTATGTAAATCCAGTATAATAATAATAATATTGGATAAGGATTTGCCAATTGCCTGCTGTCAATCACAAGGATGGACACTCTGGTCTATGTGCCTCCACATGTGGTGATTTCCCAGATTCATATACCTGACTACAAGAGATACATAAATCGGTCACACGCATCAAAATTTGGAAACACATCACAATTCGATTTAGACCATCTTTATGAGTTCCCTAAATGCCTGCTGTTTTGAAACATTAGCACAAAGATGTTTCTAATAACTACCAGTCAGATTAATATAGAAAAGGATATGGGAAGCAGACATGCCAATCCTACATGTGAATAGCTGTTTGAAACTGGCAGTGGATTACACAGAAATAACATTACCACTTCAATACCTTACACTTTCACCCCCTTCCTGCCCAGGTCATTTTTAAGTTTTCAGTGCTGTCACACTTTGAATGACAATTATTCAGACATGCCATATTGTACCCAAATGAAATTTTGATATTTGCATTTATTATTTCTTGAGATAGAGCTTTATTTTGGTGGTATTTATTCACCACTGGGTTTTTATATATATATATATATATATATATATATATATATATATATATATTGAAAAAAAAGTTTTTTTCTGATATTCTGTTATAAAATTTTGCAAATAAATAATATTTCTTCATAAATTTAGGCCAAAATGTATTCTGCTACATTTCTTTGATAAAAATAACCCAAATTAGTGCATATTATTTAGTCTGTGTGAAAATGATAGTGTTTATAAACTATGGTGTATATATTTGAAAACTGGTTTTACCACTCCTCAACCGCCACCCCCTTTAGCTACAGAGGCACTGGCTGGGGGTGTATACCTGCAATAGCTGTGATGGTTCTGGAAGTAATTATACCCATTCAAATGAATGTGATTGCTTGTGTGTGGTCCAAGGGCTCAAACCAGGTGGTGAAGAAGCAATACAATGCCTATTTACTGCTTGTCAAATGCTCTCTGAAGAGCGATCTGAACATGGATGGCTCTTCAAAGAGCATTGCACATGTGAACAAATCCTTCTGTGGCGGTGATCAGGGACACTGACTGCTGTGGCGATGATCAGGGACACAGTAACTGGTGCGGTGGTGAACAGGGATGCTGTAACTGATGTGGCAGTTATCAGGGACATTTTAACTGGTGTGGCAATGATCATGGACACTAACTGGTGTCGCAGTGATCAGGGACACTGTAACTGGCATTGCAGTGATCAGGGCCACTGTAACTGGGATGACAGGGATTAGGGAAAATATGACTGGTGTGGCCCTGATCAGGGACACTGTAACTGCTGTGGCGGTAATCAGGGAAACTAACTGTTGTGCCGTGATTAGGGACAATATGACTGGTATGGTGGTAATCAGGGACACAGGCAGTGATTAGGGACAGTGTGAGTGGGTAGCAATTATAAGGGGTACTGACTGGGGACAGTATGTAAAAAAAAGATTAACAAATAGCTCTTCAGAAAGCATCACACTTGTAAACAAGTCCTTATGGTGACAGAATGACTGTGGCAGTGATGAAGGACATTGTAACTGGGATGGCGGTGACCTGGAACAATGTGACTGGTGTGGTGGTGAATAGGGGCACCGGGGCTGGTGTGGTGGGGATTAGGGACACTGTAACTGGGATGTAGTGACTAAGAACAATAAGACTAGTGTGGTGGTGAATAGGGGCACGAGGACTGGTGTGGTAGGGATCAGGGACACTGTAACTGGTGTGCAGGTGATTAGGGACAATATGACTTGTATGGCAGTGATCAGAGACATTGCAACTGGTGCGGTGGTGATTAGGGACTAGAGTTGAGCGAACACCTGGACGTTCGGGTTCTGCTGGTCCGTCCGAACTTCGGGACAAAGTCCGGGTCCGGGTCCGGACGGAACCCGAACGATCGCACGGACAACGAACCCCATTGAAATCAATGGGGACCCGAACTTTTAGGCACAAAAATGGCTGTAGGAAAGTCCTGGAAAGCCCCAGAGGGCTGCAAAAGGAAGTAAAATGGGGGTAAGGGTAGGGCAAGTGCCCTACAAAAAAATGGGGACAGGGAAATAACTTTAAATATTTTTAAAAAAATAAAAACATAAAAAATGCAAAAATGGAGGTGAATGTGGATCATCTTCAAACTGTGTCTGAAAAGTATTAATTAAAGGTAGAAGCCATATAACTGTTCTAAAATCATCTTCAAACTAGGGCAAGTGCCCTACAAAAAATGGGGAGAGGGA
>BLSH010411863.1:269729-283084 GCA_018402905.1 Glandirana rugosa
AAGTTACTATTACCATTTGTCCTGTTGATCTCTACCACTTAGAGGTATTACCCCCATGTCTGGCGTTATTTATTGACTGTTCGTAAAATTAGGGAGAAGTGAGATAAGTTTTGTAATAAATTTCAATATGAAATTCGAAACTGTCTTCTTTTGGACCTTCGACCGACAAAAGATACGTCTCGACGTGGTCTAAAACGTGAGAAGTCAAAATCACTAAGTTGGGGATTCACAGGGATTATCACAACTCGTTTGGGCCTGACATTGCAAGCCCAGGCATGGCTTGAAAGCCCACAGGCACCGTACCTGGGCCTGGGCCTGTAAAGTTTTTAGCCGGACCGAACCCGAACGATTTTTGAAATGTCCGGGTCCGGGTCCATGCCACGGACACCCGAAAGTTCGGTACGGACCCGAACGTTACAGTCCGGGTTTGCTCAACACTATTAGGGACACTTAGGGGTTGAATCACTAAAACTGAAGAGTGCAAAATCTGGTGCAGCTCTGCATAGAAAACAGCCAGCTTCCAGGTTTTCTTCTGTCAAAGCTTAAAGTATAACTTTAAATAATGTTTTGAATAGAGTGAAGAGGGATTAAAATGCTTGTCAGTTATTTATTGCGGTCTGTACCCCCATTATGGAGATTCACCATCTCTAGTTGTCCTGTTTACCATTATCATTGAAAGTGAAAGGAAAAGAAGATCCCAAATTCTGGGTTGTCCCCAGAAAAAGTAATTGAGGAGAAATCTTCCAATGGGGACAGAAACTCTCTTAATTTTGTAAGGATTTCCTCTCACTTCCTGTTTGGTTATGGGACAGGAAGTTAAGGGAAATCTCTGAAATGGTACACAGATGGCGAAACAAAATCTTACAGGAGTTATAACCCTCCTTTACTCTATCCAAAATGAAAAAAAATATTGCCTATAGTTCCACTTTAATTAACCACTTAAACTCGGAAAGGTTTACCCCCCTTCATGCCAAGCTGTACTAGTGTTTTGCCACGTGAAACAAAATGCTAAAGTACCATATCACTTAATATTGCATAAATCAACAGGTGCAAGAATTCATGTACCATGTGAAAGAAATGCCTCAATATACAAAGATAAAAAAACTCATCAATATAAAAGTGAAATCAAAATAAAAAAAACTATAGACAGTCCATGAATTCAAAAATAAGCATGTTGCCAGTGAAAAAAGTGTATGAAGATATGTCAGCATGAGGTGCATGTGCAGTTCATTAAATATTAAACTGTAAAGTGCTCTGTGCTTGTGAAAGTTCACTGCAATACACAATGTGCAGAATCTCACCCGAAGGTATGGACCCCCTGGGCTTATGCTGAGGTGGGTCAACAAGGCTTATATGGATGTGTGTCCACCCAAAGGCATGGGGATCCTCTCATATACTCCAGATCATAGAAGGGAGACAATCACAAGGCGGGCATAGCATAATCCCTTTTATTGAAACCAATCTTTAAAAACAAATGGAATGTCACTCACATATTTGGTGCCATGTCCTGACACTAGGAATGATCTACCAGCTGTACAATGTGTATGCACCCCTGCTCCGTGGGTCTTGGAGCCAACGTGCATTCCAATCAGTGGAAGTGATGACCAAACGTGATCAGTGTGCCCATCCCTACGCATTTCATCATCGGGGGCGTCATCAGGATTCTCAGTTAAAAATATATAAAAGTAACCCTTTTTAGTTAGTATACATTCTCCAAGAATGAAATAGATTGTATAATGGGATGCCTAACTGAGTCTTGTGGTACTATCCTGTTATTCCATTGGTACCCCTCTAATTAGCAGCATTGTATATAGGTCTGGCAAAGTTTTTTAGTGTTTCACATAAACCATTGCCCTGTTTTTGATGCTTGCATCCTTTCAACTTTAGAACTTAGCTACAATGTTGATTAGTGGGGCTTCTTATCCAGCAATGGCTGAATGAACAAAGTTTAAACTTTTTTTTTCTGTGATCATGGTAAGCTTAATCTGTAGGGCTAAGCTATTTGGTAATTCAACTTAATGTACTTATTTTGTATAACATGTGAAATTTTAACTCATGTGATAGGTACCTTTAACAAGAAACAACAGGCAATACAAATAGACTAGTCTTCACTTACTGGACATGTTAAGCCAATGGTTAACTTTAAATCACTGTGTTTTATTTTATTGGTTTCATTACATTCATACTGAACTACCTCCCTTGGCTATCATGTTCCCTATATACAATGCCTTGAAAAACTATTAATACCCCTTGAAATTTTCCACATTTTGTCATGTTACAGCCAAAATCGTAAATTTATTTTATTGGGATTTTATGTGATAGACCAACACAAAGTGGCACATATTTTTGAAGTGGAAGGAAAATAAAAAATTGTTTTACATTTTTTTTTTATGAATAAATATCTGAAAAGTGTGGTGTGTATTTGTATTCAGCCCTTCTGAGTCAATACTTCGTAGAACCACCTTTCGCTGCAATTACAGCTGCACATCTTTTTGGGGATGTCTCTACTATCTTTGCACATCTAGAGAGTAACATTTTTGCCCATTGTTCTTTGCAAAATAGCTCAAGCTCTGTCAGACTGGATGGAGAGCATCTGTGAACAGCAATTTTTAAGTCATGCCAAAGATTCTCAATTGGATTTAGGTCTGGACTTTGACTGGGCCATTGTAACACATGAATATGCTTTGATCTAAACCATTCCATTGTATCTCCGGCTGTATGTTTAGGGTTGTTGTCCTGCTGGAATTAGGGTTACCACCTTTTCTTCAAGCCAAATCTGAACACTTTAGCAGCCTGGGACACCTTTGGGTGTCCCCAAGGAGAGTAGTAATGTGGTGCGCATAGTGTGCCGCAGCAAACAGCGAGTGTGGCCAAATTGCTCTTGCTGACATCATCGCCCTGCCCACCCAGTAGTGGCGGCTGGTGCTCCAGCCTTGAGCCAACCCTTTTTGAAGCCAATTAAGGCTTCTAATCACATGCTTTAAAAAAACCCATTGAAATCCATGCATCTGGTGCCCTGAATGTAGATTAGGGGCTGGGCGCATGGATTAGGGGGCAGCGGCCCTGCGCCTCATATGGAGTGGCCACCACTGCCCCCCAGTGATGCCGAACCTACACCCAGACATCCGCCCACAGCTCCTGGATGGCAACAGATTTGTGTGTGACTATCCTGGTTACTTGGGGAGCCACAGCCCTGTGAATAATGTTTCTGGGTTTCAGTCCAGCTGAAACCCGGACACATGATTCAAAACCCGGATTGTCCAGGTGAATACCGGACATGTGGCAACCCTAGCTGGAAGGTGAACCTCCGCCCAAGTCTCAAGTCTTCTGCAGACTCTAACAGGTTTTCTTCAAAGATTGCCCTGTATTTGGCTCCATCCATCTTCCCATCAACTCTGACCAGCTTCCCTGTCCCTACTGAAAATGCATCCCCATAACATGATGCTGCCACCACCGTGTTTCACGGTGGAGATGGTGTGTTCAGGGTGATGCGCAGTGTTCGTTTTCCACCACTCATAGCATTTTGCTTTAAGGCAAAAAAGTTCAATGTTGGTCTCATCTTACCAGAACAACTTCTTCCATATGTTTGCTGTGTCCCCCACATGGCTTCACGCAAACTGCAAACAGGACTTCTTATGGCTTTCTTATAACAATGGCTTTCTTCTTGCCACTCTTCCATAAAGGCCAGATTTGTGGAGTGCATGACTAATTGTTGTCATGTGAACAGAGCTGAGCTGGGGATCCCTGCAGCTCCTCCACAATTATGGGTCTCTTGGCTACTTCTCTGATTGAGGCTCTCCTTGCCTTGGTAGGTTTGCAGTTATGCCATACTCTTTCCATTTTTGGATGGTGGATTGAACAGTGCTCTGTTAGATGTTCAAAGCTTGGGATATTACTTTATAACCGAACCCTGCTTTAAACTTCTCCAAAATTTTATCCCTGAGCTGTCTGGTATGTTTCTTGGCTTGATGATCCTCTATTAAGGAAATTACCAATAGACAGGGCCGATCTTTGACTGAAGGTGTTCAAGAAGACGCCAAGCGTAAGATCAGTGTTTCAGCAGATTCTAATCTGCTTTATTGATTGTTCAATTCTTCTTTTATACAGGTAAAAAGGGGTGTGCATGTTCATTAACCGCTTGCCGACTGGCACATTCACTGCTGCAGAGTGGCAGCATAGGGCAAATCATTGTATATAAACGGTGATTCGCACAGCTAGAGTTCCTGAGTGTGGCCGTGGGTCGGGTGGACTTGATCGCCTACTACAGAGGAAGAACGGGGAACCACCGATGTAAACACAGCGGTTCCTCGTTCTGTCAGGTGGCATGACAGGGATCTACTGATCCCTGTCATCAGGATCAGTTAGATCTGTCATGCCCCTGCCATCCCAGCCCCCACACAGTTAGGACATGCTGAGGGAACACAGTTAACCCCTTTAGTACTACTCAGGAAGTTTCTGGCCTTCAAAATAGGTCCAAAGTCGGGGGGTGGCCTGGAGCTGCATGGAGTAGGGAGTGCAGAGTGAGAGCTCCGCTTGAGACTAATCCTTTTTGCTAATCCTAAGGGCCATCCTGGTTCTAAACCACACAGTTTCAATCCACATGGATCCCCCACATCCTGCTGGTATGTCTCCACTGAAGAGAGTCTTTGGCCAAACTCGATAAATACAGCCACGAGGAGCGGGACCCAGGTACACAAGATGGCACTGCGCCCATTCCAGAGGAGGACTCTGACTCGTGGGACACAGACAAACTGCTGGAGGCCATCACTCTTTGCCGCACAACCCTCACCTCCAAAATTGAGGAGGTAAAGATGGATATTTCCCTCCTATGACAAGATCTTCACAAGGTGCATGAGCGGGTCACAGAGAAAGAGCGCCGCATTGCCCCGGTGGAGGACGATGTGCCTCCCTTTCAGGTCACCACTGAACGGCTGCAGCACCAGCTGAACTCCGTCTTGCAAAAACAGGGCGATATGGAAAACAGGCTCCGCAGATGCAACCTGCGTTTCATCAGCCTCCCTGAGAAAGCCAAGGGCTCTGACCCCCCACAGTTTCTGGAGAACCTGCTCATTAAAACTTTTGGCAGGGAGGCCTTCTCCACCACTTTCGTGGTGGAGCATGCACATCGCCTGGTCTGAAAGCCCCCCCCCACACCTTCATCGCCAAGCTCCTCAATTTCCGTGACCACAATACCATTCTACGCCTCATCCAGAGGGCAACATCCCCTTTGCAAATGGGCACCTGCCGGTCTTCCCGGACTTCTCCGCCGAGGTCCAGCGGAGGCGGGTTCAGTTCAGCTAAGTTAGGCGGCAACTGAGGATCCGACACCTAGTCTATGCGATTCTCTTTCCGGCGAGGCTCCTGGTAGTGAAGGACAGGAGAGCTCACTTCTTTTAAGATCCTGCCTCTGCCCTCGCTTGGATGGAATGCCGCAAACCTGACGATCCGGCCCCAGCCTGAATCACCCTGCTTCCGAGGACCTTTTCTCCACCCTGATTGAGGTGTCGGCCATGGAATTTCTCTTCCCTGGTCGCTCTTCTGCCCCTGCAACATTCAAAGTGTGAGTTCGGCATTGCCCCTTCTTACTTTACCACGCAGCCATTTTTCAATAAGCCTCCCTGACACCAGGACCTAGGACAAGGAGACTATCCCTGCCCTTACATTTATCCCCTGGAAGATCTGCAACTGCTCTTCAATGCCCATATGTTGCCCTGCAAGTTACTGTCTCTCAGGCACCTCACCCATTCCTGTCTGTGATAAGGAATGCGGGACACCCCTGCCCCGTTGTATGCATTTACAGTGTTTTACCTCCCCCACCACACTGTATTTTTCAATTTAAACATGGATTACTACTGTGACTGTTCAAGAATGTTTCGCTGGCCAACACCTGCCCCTTTACCTCAGGCGGGTAGGATGAGGCCGGTTGCCACGCGCTGGTCCAGATGTTTTAGGTAAAGTGTTCTAAACAGTTTCCAGATGTTTGCAGAACAGGGATATGGTTCCACCCGGTTTTAGGTAAAGTGTTCTAAACAGTGTCCAGATGTTTGCAGAACAGGTATATGGTTCCTCCCGGTTTTAGGTAAAGTGTTCTAAACAGTTTCCAGATGTTTGCAGAACAGGGATATGGTTCCTCCCGGTTTTAGGTAAAGTGTTCTAAACAGTTTCCAGATGTTTGCAGAACAGGGTTATGGTTCCTCCCGGTTTTAGGTAAAGTGTTCTAAACAGTTTTCAGATGTTTGCAGAACAGGTATATGGTTCCTCCCGGTTTTAGGTAAAGTGTTCTAAACAGTTTCCAGATGTTTGTAGAACAGTGATATGGGTTCTCACTGCTTATTTATACTTTTTTGACACAGTTTGAAGATGATTTTAGAACAGTGATATTGCTTCTACCGTTAATTAATACTTTTCAGACACAGTTTGAAGATGGTCCAAATTCACCTACATTTTTGATATTTTTTTAAAAATGCTTTTAGTTATTTCCCTGTCCCAATTTCTTTGTAGGGCACTTGTCCCACCCTTACCCCCATTTTCCATCCTTTTGCAGACCTCTAGGACCTTCCAGGACTTTTTTACAGCAATTTTCAGAACTTTTATTAAAATTACCAGAACCCCGGACCCGAACTCGGACTTTTTTTGAAAAGTCCGGGTTCAGGTCCGGGTCCCGGACACCCCAAAGTTCGGCACGGACCCGAACTTTACAGTCCGGGTTTGCTCAACTCTAATCATCAGCAAAGAGACATACATTGCCCAACAAAGCTTTAGTTATATCACTTACGTAAAGGTTAAATAGAACAGGACCCAGTACAGAGCCTTGTGGTACCCCACTAGGGACTGGTCTCTGCTCTGAGTGAACCCCATTTACAACCACACTCTGGGATCTATCCTTTAGCCAACTGCATATCCACTGAACCACCCAAGGGTTAAGTCCTAGCTTGTACAACTTTTGTATTAGATCATTATGTGGAACACATCCAATACCTGTCCAAATCATGCCGCCTTAGCCTCCGCAACATCTCGAAAATACGCCCCTTTTTAACCAATGACACCACCAAGCTTCTAATTCACTCTCTGGTTATCTTTTGCCTCAACTACTGCAACTCTCTCCTCATTGGATTACCTTTGCATACATTATCCCCCTTCAGTCCATAATGAATGCTGCTGCAAGACTTCTCTACCTTCCAAACCGCTCAGTGTCCTCCACCCCTCTCTGCCAATCTCTTCACTGACTTCCACTCACCCAACAAATAAAATTCAAAGTACTAACAATAATTTACAAAGCCATCCACAACTCTGCCCCCAGCTACATCTCTAACCTAGTCTCAATATATCAACCAAGGTGCCCTCTTCGGTCCTCCCAAGACCTCCTGCTCTCTAGCTCCCTTGTCACCTCCTCCCATGCTCGCCTCCAGGATTTCTCCAGAGCTTCTCCCATCCTTTGGAACTCCCTATCCCAATCTGTCCGACTGTCTCCTAATGTATACATCTTTAGACGATTCCTGAAAACCTCTCTCTTTAAAGAAGCCTATCCTGCTTCTGTCTAACACACTGTTTCTTTTCAAATCGGTTTTATTGAAAGTTTTAAGTCAATACAAATTTTGAGGCGTATGGCATTTACACATTGAGACAGGAATAATTACATTTGTAACATGTACTTTATCACTCATTTACTCCTCTGTAGGTCCCCCCCCCCCCCGGGCATCCCAACTGGGATCATCCTGCGTCCCCGGGAGGACCGAGGCCCCCACGCTGAGTTACCATGCAAACACTGTCTTTACATATAGCATCAGAAATGTAACTTCCATTTTAGTTTGATATTGACCTACGCAAATTACACAAAGATTGCAGTGTATAAACAAAGAAGAGAAACAAAGAAAGAAAGAACTAAACAAAAAGAAAGAAAAAGTAAGAAGAAAACAGAAGAATAATGACACCTCCCGACATCTCATTAGGTAGTCTGTATGTTACCCAGGAAATAAATTTGTTCAGCAACCCCAGTTCTGGGCCACCACCTGCGCTGAGTCCATATTGCATGCCAACAAGAATTCGTACTTAGCTATTGTTTGTACCTTCTGGATAACTGCTGAAACTTGTGGTGACTCTTTCGTTTTCCAGAGGGCTGCTGTTAAAATGTGTATAATTATAGGGTGAAATTTTTTAGGGACTTTTCCCAGTCCAAGAGTGCTAGGCCTGGGCTCAAGGGGACCCGGGCTCCCACCACTCTGTTTATCAAAGAGAAAACTGCCTTCCAATAGTCACGAAATTCCTGACATGTCCACAATATGTGATATAAAGTACCTGTGTCTCCACACTCCCTCCAGCAGCTTGGAGTTGAGTGCGGAAACATTTTCTTAATTTTAGTAGGGACCATGTAACTTCTAAGGGCAATTTTCAGGTAATTGTCCCAATAGTCTGCACATCTAGATGCTTTAAATGTAGTTTGCCTGGCTCATTTCCACTCTGAAATACTAATTGTTGTGTTTAAGTCCCTTTCCCATGCTAGCATAGAGGCTGTTTTGTTACTTTGATTTGTGGATGATATCTGATTATAGATCTTAGAGATACCAACCTTTTTGCAGGGCCTTTCCTTTAATATCTCCCATGTATCACTCAATACTTCAATAGTACTGATATTGTGTTTTGTTAATAAGTGTTTTATTTGTAACATCTCATAAAGGTTATATTTTGGTTCTTCCAGTTGGATGTCCTTAATATAGTTAACATTATGGTCTACCCATTTTTGCACTCTAATATTTGGGATGATATGTTCAATAACCCCGATTGGGTTAAGAATTTGTAGTTTAGTGCTTCCTACGTTGGGTCTGCTATGGATAGCTCTCCAGGCTTGAATGGAAGCCTGTATCGCTGGGAGGTCCGGAGTTTTTATATGGAGTTCTGTTCTGCAAGCCAGTAGTAGTGCTGAGAGGTCTTTATTTTCTACTGATGTTCTCTCTATATTTACCCAGAGTTTGTCCATTGTGCTGTCACACCATGCATGAAGCTAATATATTAATGCTGCCCTATGGTAGTTTTCTTAGTCCAGGAGCCAAGCCCCCCCATCGTTTTTACTCCTGGGTGGAAAATGACAATTTAGGCGCCCTACTCTGCCATATGTAGCTCCTGAGGGTAATACTAAGCTTGTGGAAAAATGTGTGAGGAAGTAAGATAGGGATAGTCCTGAATAGATACAAAATTTTTGGTAATACTAGCATCTTATATGCTGTGATTCTACCTAGCCAGTTTAACTCAAATTTGGCTATGTGTGTCAGATCCTGGGAGACTATCTGTAGAAGTGGCAGGAAATTTACTTTATATGTTTCTGTGGATGGGGCTGCCAGGGTTATCCCTAAGTATGGGAGTTTTCCCTTTGTCCATGTGAATTTATATTGTTTTTGAAGGTCTATAAGCCTCCGCTTGGGAATATTTAAAGGAAGGATGAGCGACTTTGTTGTGTTCAGCTTATAATAGGAAACACTACTAAATTCATCTAACACTTCCTTCACTGCTTCCAGGGAAGACTCTGGATTTGCTAATGACAGCACGACATCGTCGGCAAACAATCCGATTTTATGTTGGTGGCCCTTAACTGACATTCCAGTGAGGCAGTTTTTTGCCTAATTGCTTCTGCTAGTGGCTCCATTACCAACGTGAAGATCAGAGGGGATAAGGGGCACCCCTGCCGTGTTCTGTTTGTAATCTGAAAAGGTAGAGATAATGCGCTTGTAGTGAAGACACTTGCAGAGGGGAAGGAGTACAGAGCAGATATCGCTGACAGGGCAAAGCCCAGAATGCCACATTTGCCCAGAACCGCTTTAAAATAGCCACAGTGCACACGGTCAAATGCTTTTTTTGCATCGAGGGCGAAGAACACCGCAGGGGTCCCCCGCCGCTCGACTATGTGTAGGAGATTTAGCATCCACCGGGTGCAATCTGGGGCCTGTCTGCCCCGCACAAATCCCATCTGGTCTAGTTTTATAGGTTTAGGAGTAATTTTCGCCAATCTATTGGCTAGTATTTTTGCATACATTTTTAAATCAGAATTTAGCAAGGATATGGGGCGGAAATTTTGTGGGCTATCCGGAGTCTTCCCTGGCTTGAGCAACATAACTATTGTGGCCTGCAACATCTCTGTGGGTATAGATGCTTGCATAGCCATAGAGTTAGACAGAGCTGTCATATGTGGGACTAGTTCTGTGGAGTATATTTTGTAATATTCAGAGGTAAAGCCGTCTGTTCCCGGCGCTTTATTATTTGGCATTTCTTTAATTACTTCTAGAACCTCATCACAACCAATAGGGGAGTTGATATTCGACAGCTCCTCTTCGGTCAACCTTGGCAGATCCACTGAGTTTAAAAATTTTGAGATTGTTATGTCATTGGGCTGTGGGGTTGTTGGGTCTTTATCTAGGTTGTATAAAGCCTGATAGTATTTTCTGAACGCATCAGCAATGTGTTCTGGGTGAAATACTTTGGTTTGGGTTTCAGGATCTACAATGGGATTTATCTTAGCGTCCGTCCTTCTCTTCTTAAGATAGTTTGCTAAAAATGTACCTGCCTAGTTGCTTTGAGAGTAATGCGTTGCTTTAAATCTTTTAAGTGCGTTATCATATTTTGTGTCTAACAGGCTTTTCAATTCGCGTCTTGCTCCAGTCAGTTCTACCAGTTGGGCATCTGCCAAGGTGTTCTTGTGACAGGACTCTAGGAGTTTGATTTTAGATAACAGGTTAGACATTTTCTGTATTTTTTGTCTTTTTTCCCTGGCCGCCATTTGAATTAGTAAACCCTGTACATACGCCTTATGTGCACACCAAACGGAGGACATAGGCACGTCCGGGGTGGTATTTCTGACAAAGAAGTCTTTGATGTCAGTTTTAAGTCTGTCTTTGTGTGGCGACTGGGAAAAGAGACTCACATTATTATCCCATCTGTAAACAGGTGTTTGGGTATATGTTTCTGTAAGATTAACAGAGATCGGTGCATGATCTGACCACAGAATCTAGTGTATTTTCGGCTCTTCTACTTTCGCTAATGTTGGCATGTCCGACACAAAAAGATTGATGCGTGTGTAGATCTTGTGAGGTGCTGAATAGTATGTATAGTCTCTTTCTGCTGGATTAAAACATCTCCATATGTTGTACATATCTTCTCTGTGAAGAAGAGCTTGTAAAGTATTGCGTGGTCTTTTAGATGCTGTGGAATCTAGTCTATGGTCAACAGTGGCGTTGAAATTGCCGCAAATAAGCAGCTGTCCTTTGCGGATGCGATGGATTTTTTTTAGAATCTTATGAAGAAATGCTATGGGTCTAACATTGGGAGCATATATATTTGCCAGTGTATAGGTGATATTATTGATGTCACACACTAAGATTATACATCTCCCTTGTTGGTCTAGAATAGAGGTATGTAGATTAAATGTAACTGTCCCTTTTTCACAGCGGCATTTGCGGAGAAAATATGGGGGAATGATCTATGAGTGCATTTAGGCGGTTCGGTTGCCATAAAGTGGGTTTCCTGTATGCAGATAACATCTCCCCGGAGATTTTTGGCTTCTTGCCAAAGAGCGTTCCTTTTGTAAGGATTGTTCAGTCCATTCACATTTAGTGAGATTATTTTAAGTACCATTTTGTAGTAATAGGGTGAGGGAGATCATTGAAGTGTTACCTCATTTTGTTGTGCGTCAGTGATGCATGGTGGAGGTGCTTGTGTCTTTCAAATTGTATAGAGTTTAGACTTTGAGGTAATTCAGAGGTGTCAACGTGCTGCTTCAAACACAGAAAGTAAGAACTGAAAAAGAAAAAGTTAACAGATAACAAAAAAACAGTCATTGTAGAGCAGGTGTCACTGCTTTCTCAGAGGGGGGTAATAGCTCAACAGAGCTGCAGGGTTCCCAATGCTGTCTGGCCTGTGTCATGTTAGTTAAAGAACGTATGTTCCATTAGCCAGGTATCTTTTCCCAGTCTGATTTAAGAGCTTTATATGAGTTATCCTCTTTATGGTCTGCTGTGCCTTCTGTCAACAGGCCCCATTGCTTTGCTAGCTTCATCCCCTGTTCTACCGACAGGACTGAAAAGCTTTTGGGTTCCCATATGACAAGAAGTTTAGCAGGGAAACCCCACTTGTAGGCCACATTATGTTTGCGATATAGTTTGGTAAGGGACACTAGTTTGCTGCGAGCTTGCATCGTGTGTTTGGATAGGTCGGTGAAAAGGGTGATTCCAGAATACGGTTCAGGGAGCAAAGGTGCCCTCCTAGCCCTCTGCATGAGAGCCTCTTTTATATGAAAAAAGTGGATCCTTGCTATCACATCACGGGGCACATTATCTGTCAGAAAAGCAGGTTTAGGAATCTGTGTGCTCTGTCCACCGTTATTTCTCCTTTATGTGCGTCGGGCAAGAGTTCCGCTATAAGTCACTGTATGTAGTCGCGCAACTCTGGGGGTAGAGTTGATCGAACCTCTGGAAGTCCGGGTTCGGCAGGTTCGGCCGAACTTATGAACAAAGTCCGCGTTCGGGTCCGGACTTGACCCGAACTTTGACCCGGACCCGAACCCCTATTGAAATCAATGGGGACCCAAACTTTTAGGCACAAAAATGGCTGTAACAAAGTCCTGGCAAGTCCTAGAGGTTTGCAAAAGGAAGGAAAATGGGGGTAAGGGTCAGACAAGCCAACACTGTTTTTTTTATTTTTGGAATTTTTTTGTTTTTTTTAAACCAGCAATGTACATGCACTTTTTAATTTTGTGCAAGAAACAATAATCTGTCCCTTTAAGCAACAGTAGGAAGTGGAACCTCTCCCTATAGAACTTGGAGATGATTTTAGATTCTAAAATCATCTCCAAGTTGTACAGGGAAAGCCTCCAGCTGTTGCTCTAAGGAAAAGATTATTGTTCTAAAATCATCTCCAAAGTGTATGGGAAAAGTCAATTGCAGCCGCATAGAGCCATATTACTGTTTTAAAATCATCTCCAAAGTGTATGGGAAAAGTCTATTGCAGCCGCATAGAGCCATATTACTGTTCTAAAATCATCTCCAAAGTGTATGGGAAATGTCTATTGCAGCCGCATAGAGCCATATTACTGCTTTAAAATCATCTCCAAAGTGTATGGGAAAAGTCTTATTGCAGCCGCATAGAGCCATATTACTGTTTTAAAATCATCTCCAAAGTGTATGGGAAAGGTCTATTGCAGCCGCATAGAGCCATATTACTGTTCTTCCAGCCGCATAGAGAGCCATATTATTGTTCTAAAATATGCGGCTGCAATAGACTTTACCCATACACTTTGGAGATGATTTTAAAACAGTAATATGGCTCTATGCGGCTGCAATAAGACTTTTCCCATACACCTGTCTCTTATACAC
>BLSH010411863.1:283311-293386 GCA_018402905.1 Glandirana rugosa
CGAGTTCTGACTCGTTACACTTCAAAGCCCCTCATCACCTTTTTCAGGGGGGAAATCTCAACTAGCTTGGGTCTGACATTTCAAAACCAGTGATGGCTCGAAACCCCACAGGCCCTGGGCCTGGGCTTGGGCTTGAAAATTTTTTTTTCAGACCCAAGCCCAGGCCCCAAGACCATAAAATAAGGTACACAACTTGTCGACGGTTCCCGTCGGTTAGTTGTTCACAAAGTGACCAAAAGGGAATCTTCAGTAGTGTCGGTACGGATGATTACCGTACCGACACTAACCGGTCGAGCATATGACATGCAGCACAGTGACTCCAGCCCCATATAGAGGCTGGGTCACATGGTGCACTGGCCAATCACAGCCATGCCATTAGTAGGCATGGCTGTGATGACTTCTAAGGGAAAACCAGTGAAACACTTGTTGATTGGCTGCCCTTGGCAGCTGTTCAACACATGGAATAAAATACCAGAACCCCGGACCCGAACCCAGACTTTTTTTTTAAAAGTTCGGGTTCGGGTCCGGGTCCCGGACACCCCAAAGCTCGGTAGTGACCAAAACTTTACAGTCTGGGTTCGATCAACTCTAAAGGGGGGACTTTTTCCACTACTCCCCGAAACTTCACATTGCTCAGTCTTGAGCCGTCTTCTAAATCCGCTAACTTTAATTTGATTGTTGTTAATTCATCTTCTGCATCATTGTGGGCATCCACCAACTCATTATGAGCTACTGCAAAGCCGCCCATTTTATTTTCAATATGGTGTACTCTGTCCCCTATGTCCTCTACTTCCCTTTTAATTTCCATATCCCTATGGAGGGAACCTCTTAATGACATCAACATGTCATTTAACGTTTTGTCAGAAAGGGGTTGCCCCACTGTAGGATAGTCATCTATGCATTCAATAAATTCCCTTGTGGAATCATCAATAGAGTCTATTGTGCCCCTCTCACCTGGTGCCTGACGATCTGGCGACCTCTTGGCCCTGGATTTCACTGGGCTGGTGCTTGGGCAACACACAGGGGATGAGCGGTTGCTGCCTCTGGAGTCCGCTCCGTGCTGGGTGCTGTGCAGAGAGGGAGAGTGCGCCTGCTCTCCTCCAGCACCATCTTTAGTAGGCCGCACTCCCACCGCGCCAAAGTAGTTGGTCAGCATGCGGGGCTTGGAGAGCAGCTTGCGCTTCCCAATCGTGTCGGTCGGGTCTGTGCTGGCTAATGAGCTGTCACAGGCTTTGGTTGCTGAGTTCAGCGTCGCTTATCTGGCCGGGAACCACTGCACCGTCCGGGAGCTCTCTCCTCACGCGGCCATCTTCCTCGGCTGTCGGCTCCATCCCCCCGCTGTCTTACTTTCTACATCAGCTCATCCCCCACAGCTGTTACCTTTTGTATCAATTGACCGTCCCTCTTAGATTGTAAGCTTTAACAAGCAGGGCCCTCTGATTCTCTTGTACCAAATTGTGATGTAACTATACTGTCTGCCTTCATTTTGTAAAGTGCTGCGCAGACTGTTGGTGATATATAAATCCTAAATTTGTGCAAATATACAAACATTCACAGTAGCGCTTAAATAAATTAACTGGCAACACAGTGAGTCACTGCCTCAATAATGTCCATCAAATGATAGTGTTAAAGCGGAGTTCCGCCCAAAAGTGTAGCTTCCACTCTAAGTCCTCCTCCCCAGCTCCGGATGCTGAAACTGAGCTTTTGGGGAGGAGGGGGTGGGGATACCCGTTTTTTTGGGTATTTCCGCTCCGGTTGCCTTAGGCGATCATAAGTGGAAGGTCTCCTTCCCGCTCCCTCCCGAAGTCTTCTGGGACACAGGACAGGTCCTAGAAGACTTCGGGACCAATCACAAAGCGCAGCGCCGCTCGCACATGCTCAGTTTGCGACAGGCCGTGAAGCCACGTCCGGATGCCCACAGTAGCAATGCCACGGAGGGGAGGGGGAGAGGAGCGAGGCTCCGTGCGGCCCCATCGTTGGACCGGGAGACAGGTGAGTGTCTGTATATTAAAAGTCAGAAGCTACACTTTTTGTAGCTGCTGGCTTTTAATAAACATTCGGAAAGGGTGGAACTCTGCTTTAAATAAAAAGTCCAAATAGTGCTTATAATGAGTGATGTAATCAGCATAAGGTGATCTCCACACAAAGATGAAGTCCTTCACCAGTGCACCGGAAACTAGCACCCTTAAGGAAAGAGGCTTACCAGATGCCAAACAAAATAAGGCATGATATCTCCACATATATCACATCGACTGCCCGATCTCCCAGCATCAATCTTAGTCTTGATCCGCATATAGGAATAAATCAAAATAGCCTCCAATAGTGTAAAATCACTTAAAACCAGGTTTTTTCCAAAAGTAATGCTCTTACATCAAAATTAATCTTCAAAAGCACATAGAGTATACGTTATTGGTTCCAGTCGTGTGTCCTTAGTGCCGCCAGCACGATCTCCTGGCCTGCACAGCCGACCGCACATTCAGTTCCAAACTCCTATTGCCATGTGGCCACGTCCCCTGACACCCCCCCCCCCACATGGCAATAGGAGTTTGGAACCGAACGTGCAGTCAGCTGTGCAGGCCAGGAGATCATGCTGGCGGCACTAATGACACACGAAATAAGTAATGTATACGCTATGTGCTTTTGAGGATGACTTTTGGTTTTAAGTGATTTTACACTATTGGAGGCTATTTTGATCTATTCCTATATGCGGATCGAGACTAAGATTGATGTTGGGAAATCGGGCAGTCAATATGATATATTTGGAGATATCATGCCTTATTTTGTTTGGCATCTGGTAAGTCTCTTTCCTTAAGGGTGATAGTTTCCGGTGCACTGGTGGAGGACTTCTTTGTGTGGAGATCACCTTATGCTGATTACATCACTCATTTATAAGTATTATTTGGACTTTTTATTTAACACTATCACTTGATGGACATTATCAAGTCAGTGACTCACTGTGTCGCTAGTTAATTTATTTAAGTGCTACTGTGAATGTTTGTATATTTGCACAAATTAAGTTTCGCCCATTTATTTATTCGTTTTTTTTTTTTTAAGTAGCAGCTGGTTGTTTTGATTCACTATTGAATACTTTGCGCAGTGGTTCTGTACATTATAGCTATATAAATCCTGTATAATATTAATAATAATAATAATAATGTCTCATGGCCAGCAGATTAAGTAATATGTGTAAGTTATTTTACTGCGCTGCTGACTCTTTGTTGATCCGGCTGCTGACGAGTGCTCTCCTGAAACTCCCATGGCTACCATAAAGTTTCTCGCCTGGAACATTATGGGTCTCCAGGCAAAGGCAAAACTAGTGGCCATTCTCTCCCATATCAAGTCCCTTAATCCAGATGTCTCAGTTGTGGTTGAGACACATGTCTTGGGCTACATGCAATTAACACTCAAGAGACCCTGGATCGGGTGGTTATACCAAGCACCATTTGCCTCCAACTCCCATGGGGTTGCTATCCTGACTGCCAAAACTGTCCAGTTTAGGTTCCACTGTATGTCGGATCCATAAGGCCGGTTCGTATTTCTGCATACCACTATCTCTGGGTTAGAGCTCCTCATCATGGCATTTTATATTCCCCCTCCCTTTCAGTTCGCAGCCCTGCAGGAAGGGATCACATTTATGACTCAGTATCCGGCGGTGGCGACTGTCTGGTTGGGGGATTTTAATGCAATAATTGACGCTATGCTTGATAAACTGCACCCTTCTACTCCTGATGCACCCCGCCCATCCATAACTAGATTTGGGAAGTTTATGTTGGAATTTGTGCTCACTGAAGCTTGGAGACATAGGCACCCTACTTCTGTCACATATTCATGTTACACCGCCACCCATTCGTCTATATCCTGTATAGACTACATCTTCCTAACCCCCTCCCTCTTGCCGGACCTTGTTGATGTGAGGTACGGGGCTTGCGTGTTATCTGACCATTCCCCCTGCTGGGTCACCCTACATGTGCCTACCCTGCTGTCCATATCTGGCGCCTGAACCCCTTTTGGCTTAATGTTCTTACAGGACTAGAGGAGATAGAGAGGGAGTGAGCTTACTTTTTCCACACTAACTGCAATACAGCCCCGGGGGGGTTAGTTTGGGAGGTCTTAAAATTATGCGGCCACATGTTGCTCTCCGACCATATCAAGAAACACAAGGCCATGTCCTAAGTGGTTATCCAACAGGCAGAGGAACACCTGGGCTCCTTGGAAAAGACCTTCCAGGTGGACCCCTCACCGGCTAACTCCACCCTCGTCCGATTGCAGAGCAGACTCATAAATCAACTTCACTTTGAAAAAGCTAAGCAACGCATATTTTTTAATAAACAATGTATATTTGAACACTGCGAAAAGGCAGGCAAATTGTTAGTCTACCTCACCCATCTAGATCATGAACCCCCTGTGGTGGTCACTCTCCGCACCTTGTCTGGTGATCGGGTCTCTGACCCGGACCTGGTGCCCGAGGAGTTTCGGACATTTCACTCAGACCTATATACTACCACCACCCATTGCACTGCTGATGAGCTGTCTGTCTTCCTCTGACGTGTCAAGTTTCCGTCATTGACACCGTCACAGGCCACCTTACTAGACACCCCTATCACCTTAGACTGTATAGAGGAGGCCCTGGCTGCCCCTGGAATTCTACACCCAATTTGGGGAAGTCCTGGTTCCCAAGCTTCGAGAGCTGTACATGTATATGTTTGAGTCCGACACCCTTCATGCTAGTTTGGGAGAGGCCCTTATAGTCCTCATACCTAAACCAGGTAAAGATCCCACGCTGCCAGAGTCCTATCGCCCCATATCCCTTCTCCAATTAGACATAAAAATCCTTGCTAATCTTTTAGCCCTGAGATTCAACAAGGTCATTTCAAGCTTGATCCATGCTGATCAAGTCGGGTTCATGCCTAAAAAGAACACTGCCTTTAATCTCCGGAGGCTTTTCATGAACCTCCAGTCCACCCATTATAATGTCGGTTCAAGGGTAGTTGTCAGCTTGGATGCTGCTAAGGCATTTGATTCTGTGGAGTGGGGCTATTTCTGGGAGTGCCTCCTGAGTTTTGGGTTCGGCCTCAATTTTGTTAAGTGGCTCCAACTTCTGTATCAGGCTCCCACTGCCAGGACTGCCAGGTGAATGGCAGGATCTCAGACTCATTTCCCCTTTCCAGGGGTACCCGCTAGGGTTGCCCACTATCCCCGTTACTGTACGCTCTCGCAGTAGAACCTTTGGCCACCACCATCAGGGCACACCCCATTATCAAGGGTCTCTGCAGGGGCTCGGTTTATGAGGTCATGAGCCTCTATGCTGATGACATACTCCTCTATTTAGAAGATGCCGGTCCCTCTCTAGAGGCTGCCTTGCAGCTTATCAAACAATTTTGGGCCTTCTCAGGCCTCCAAATTAACTGGACTAAGTCCCACATTCTCCCATTGGATCTTGAGGCCCGTACTGAGGAACAGGCAGCCCTCCCCCTTGTTAGAGTGAGCTAGATTAGATACCTAGGGATATTAGTCTCCCATTCCATGTTGGACTATATTAACCTTAATCTTGAACCCCTGTATGAAGTCTTGAAATCCAAAACTCAGATGTGGTCCCGATTACCCCTGGGCGTTATGGGACATATCAACTTAGTGAAGATGATACTTCTTCCTAAGCTCCTTTATGTTTTCTGGCATGCCCCCGCATACATCCCTCTTTGTTTCCTTAAAGCTTTGGAATCTATTAGTAACACATTTGTTTGGGGGGCCTCCCGACATAAACTATCCTGACCCTGAAATGCCCCACTAGCCTGGGTGGTGCTGCTCTCCTAGATCTCCCTATGTACTATACTGCTTCCCAGCTATCTCACGTCTATTACCTCAATCATGGGGACAGGGTTAGGTACTCCACACTGTTATGCCCTCACCTGTTGGACCAGCCCTTCCAAGTTTGGTTTTGACGCGTCTGTGGCTTCTTTCGCAGGGGGAGTGAATCCTGCATGTTGTTCCACCATTGCAAAATTTGGCAACTCGCTATGCAGATTCTTAAGGCCCCCTCGCTCCATTCCCACACACCCCTGTGAGACAATGCATGGTTGCCCGAACTATCACTGGTCCCAGAACACACATTCTGGATTGACAAACGGGTCATCTATCTGTCACATTTCATCGTGAATGGTACAGTGCGATCATTCCTAGAGCTTAAAATGGAATTTGGTTTGCCTAACCCCATGCTATTATGCTATTTCCAACTTCGCCACGCTCTCAATACCCTGTTTCCCGATGCTATCCCTATCTTGGAGATTCTCAGTCCAGTCTAGATAATCATAGGCCAGGATACCCAGAAACTAAAATCCCTTTTCTGACTTCTGACTCCCTTGGCCACCACTCATGCCTATCAGCTGAAAGATCGCTGGGCACATGATATAGGAGAGGTGGCCGATGAAGAATGGAACGAGATTCTTGGAGTAAGTAAAATAGTTTCCCCTAAACTGTCCGATCGTCTAACACACATTTATATTTTACACCGGTCCTACCTCACACCTACCCATACCTCTAATTTCAGATCAACTCAAGGTACAGAATGCCCTAAATGTAGGGACCCCTTGAGCACTTTTTATCGCTTATTATGGTCCTACCCCTCTGTTCAGGGTTATTGGATGCAGATTCTCAAGTTTCTTCACGACAGAATGGGCTCCCCCCTGTCCCTATGCCCTCGCCAGTGCTTGTTGGGCCTCCTCCCCAACTCAGAGGAGGACAACTATTTACACTCCTTTCTACAGGAAATGCTCCTTTTAGCTAGAATGCAGATCACTAAAACTTGGATTAGGGAATCACCCCCGACTGTCCAACAGTGGATTAAGGCTGTTGATAGCACACTTCCCTACAAAAAAGTTCTCTGTACCCACATAGGCTGTCCCCTAAGTACCACAAAATTTGGGATAGATGGTTGGAAGACTCCTCTACTTGACCCGAGTCTGAATAACGCATGACAACATACCTCTTTATCCTTGTGTAATTAATTTGCAGCCCCATCAGGGGGTGCCCCCTGAGCTCTAACACCCTATCCCTACTTTTAGTTTTCAGGTGGTCTATATCGACCAATAGATATCACGCTCCACTCTCTATTTTGCTGGGGAAATGTGTCAAATTCCTTGTAACTGATATCTCCTTGTATTGTATCCCATCTGTGCATTAAGTTTATCTTCCCTTGTACGACAAATGTTGCATGTCTCTGTTACTGTAATGTCTCTCCTAGATTGTAGTGCTGGTTGCACTAACTGTTGTATCCACTCATTATCCTTTGTTTTATTCAATAAAACTTGTCTTTTGGATTAAAAAAAAAATGTGTCCCATTAAAATTTTACTTTGTTTGATAATTTAAAAAAATAGGTCTGAAGTAATGTGCCACTCCTGAGCATACCTACTGTCTGTGTAGATGTTTATAACATTCCTTCCATAGTTTCACAAGCTGTAGTGAGTGCATATAGTTGGACTGATATCTTTGGACTCAAGGCTTGTTGTATAAGGATTTAATGATAATTTATCACTGCATAATATGGGTGCTTCTGTTTCTTGTTCCATTGACTGTACATAATCATGTTCCTCTACTGATTCCTCACTCTTTTGTACCTTGATCACTGTGTTCACTAGCACCACCCTCTGGTACTGGAAGTAGAGTGGCTGAATTGAGGACAGTGCACCTTTTAATGGTAAGGTGTGGAGGAGCCAGTAGAGCAACTTCATACTTTGTCAACCGTGTTGCAGATAAATGTTTGGACTGGGCCTTGTTCAATATTGCTTGAACCGCATGTGGTACATAGAGTGTTAAAGGCGAATCCAACACAATATCTGTTACCTTGTCGTTACAAGAGGGCCGTTTTTCTCTCAACAGCTTGCAAAAATCCTTCCCACTTACCAATTCTTGGCTCTTGCTTCTCTAGCTTCACATCGATCCAAAATGGCCTTAGCCACACCTTCTCCTGCTACTAGCTTTAACAAATTTATACAATCCTTTATGGATGCATTATATGCTCCTTGCGTAATACTCACCTTTCTTGCAAACCCCTCTTGGGTCCTTCCTCAGATCTAGTAGTCCTATCATTATGGACCTGATCTCAGCTGGGGAGAAAGGGATATGCCACATAAAACTTTCCCAGTATTTTCTCCTGCCCCTTTTTTGTTCTCTGTATATGCTGCATTCTAACTGAAGCTATTATTTCTGCTGATGGAGTCAGCTTTGTCTTTTTACTTGCTCTTCCCACAATCGCCTCAATGTCATCCTGCCATAGTTTAGTAATTTAATGTGACAAGGAAAAACAAAGAAAAAAAAAGGGAAGGCACAGGCACCTTTACAAAAAAATAATAATTTATTCCAAAAAATATTAAAGGAGGGTACTCACACAGTACATGAAGACAGGACGTGATGAAATCAAAGCACAAGGCAGGAAAGAAACTGCCGCGTTTCGGGGTGCACTCCCTTCCTCAGAGCTTCACTCAAAGTAGTAATTTACTGTGCTTTACTAAGTTTACCTGTTGCATCTAAACCTCACCTGTTACATTGTTCTAATAGTTGCACATAGTTTCCCATTGAAAAAGGACCCTCATACTGATGAAAATCATCAGTGGCTAACCAAATTTCCAAGTCTTTCTTTGTTGGATTATAGGGAACGTGTCATTTTCTATGGTCAGCCTGACACCGCAATCCTTCCAAAGATATTCCTTTATAATTTGCAATGGTTGCTAATATTGGATCTAACTCCTCTCGTTTAACTTTCTTTAATACATTATAGAAGGATGGTATGCCATTGTTATCATCATCTGGAATATCATCTATTATGCTTTCATCAGGCAAAGTATAGAACATTAACCCTTTCTGTGCCATATTCTTACTTTTCTGCAACCACTCCTGTGCCTTCTGTCACCCTCCACTGTCAACCAATTGGGGCCCATAGTCTTAAATAAACTGTTCCCAGAACTGTATATCAAAAGACCCCTCAAGCCTAACTAGTTTGGCTGTCTTTTTAGTCCATTTTGCCCATTTGGACCATGAGCTAGCTCCATCTATCTGGCAGCCGTCATCTGTCTAGGAGGGGAACCCTTTCTCCTTCTACAGGATCCTGAATTATCTAGTTATAACTCACCGCCGGTGAGTTGGTTCCCCATTCTAATGCCCCACCAAGCACTACACTTTTTGGCTGCTGCTTAATTCTACAGTACTGTATTCTTCCTCTATAACCTTGGAATACAGAGATTTCCTTCTTCCCAAAAAATATCATGTTAAACACACTCTCGTCTAACATATGGCAACAAAATGATACTATATATTACCGTGTACTATATTCTCTAAGCAATATTCACAGTCGCTTACATAGTATTTACAGGATATGACACTTCTCATATCTCGTATGTCTGAGCATTTGAACTTTCCTTCTCACCACAGCTCACACACACCCCCATATGTATAAAACATATAAAATGTTACATATAAATTACCACCCACAGTCAAAGAGTTGAGGATGTGGAAATCGGCTTAGGAACTATCCAGCTAGAAAGCAGGAGGAGATATGAAGAGTAGTGTTGAGCGAACCCGGACTGTAACGTTCGGGTCCGTACCGAACTTTCGGGTGTCCGGGACCCGGACCCGAACACGGACATTTCAAAAATGTTTGGGTTCGGGTTCTGGGTTCTGGTAGTTGATGACTAGTGTTGAGCGAACCCGGACTGTAACGTTCGGGTCCATACCGAACTTTCGGGTGTCCGTGGCACGGACCCGGACATTTCAAAAATCGTTCGGGTTCGGTCCGGGGTTCTGCTATTTTACTCCACGTGTTGAGAAGCTGCAGGGCAGCCAATCAACAAGTGTTTCACTGGTTTGCCCTTAGAAGCCATCACAGCCATGCCTACTAATGGCATGGCTGTGATTGGCCGGTGCATCATGTGACCCAGCCTCTTTATAAGCTGGAGTCACAGTGCTGCAGTCACATGCTCCTTGGGTTAGTGTAGGGAAAGGTAGCTGACTGCGTGAGGGACAGATTTGAGACATTTTAAGACCTGATCCTGCATCCTGAGATAGATTACTTTACTACTGCTGTCT
>BLSH010411863.1:326384-341459 GCA_018402905.1 Glandirana rugosa
CGAGTTTCCTCAAGGGACCGCACCGTCAAGAAGTCTGTTACACGACTGATGTTCTGTGCTCACCAAACGTGCGACACGTTAGTCTCGGACTTCGCTCTGTATTTACAAGATTTGGACTCGTGTTGGACGTACTGGTCCGTAGATGTACGTTTCGTGCTCGACACCACCTTATTCGTGGAGTTTTAGGTTCTTTCCAGAGCCGGAGGAGGACGAAGGAGAAGACGACGACAGAGCCGGAGAAGAAGGTGGAGATGTCACAGTCACAGTGGACGGTGGGTCGTTTGTCTGCTACACTGTCGTTGCGGTGGTACAGGCGGTGGTAGGGGTTCGTAAAGGTTGGACAGCTGTAAGCTTCCATGGGACCATGGTGTGGAAATGCTTGGGGATGGTGGCGGACATGGTGGCGTTGCTGTCACATCGTCTGTTTGCTGGGTGGCAGGTGACACTGACACTGTAGAGGTGGAAGAAGAGGCCGAGACAGCAGCAGAAGAGGAAGCAGGAGGAGGCCGAGACCTTTCTTGGATTTTGAGGTGCTTATTCCACCACAGCTCGTGCTTTGCATGTAGATGCCTGGTCATGCAGGTTGTGCTCAGGTTTAGAACATTTATGTCTCGCTTCAGGCTCTGATTGCACAGCGTGCAAACCACTCGTGTCTTGTAGTCAGCACATTGTCTGAAGAACTGCCACGCCAGGGAACTCCTTTGAGCTGCCTTTGGTGTGCTAGGTCCCTGAGTGCGGTGGGTAGTAGCAGGCGTACTGTCTAGGGGACGGTCGCTCTGCTTTTGCAACCTGCTTTTGCTGTGCTGGTGCCTCTGTGTGACCACCACCTCTTCCTCCAAACTGCACACATCACTCGCATGATCTTCATTCTATGTGGGGTCTAGGACCTCATCATCCTCCACATCATCTTCCACCCACTCCCTACACCACTGCCCTCCTCACACCAGCAGCAGGAACCTCTCCCTACACCAGTATGAGATGATTTTATAACGGTAATCGGTCCCTCTCACCAGCAGCAGGAATCTCTCCCTACACCAGTATGAGATGATTTTATAATGGTAATCTGTCCCTCATACCAGCAGACGGAACCTCTCCCTATACTATTATGAGATGATCTTATAACGCTAATCTGTCCCTCACACCAGCAGCAGGAACCTCTCCTATACTAGTATGAGATGATCTTATACTGCTAATCTGTCCCTCGCACCAGCAGCAGAAACCTCTCCCTATACTACTATGAGATGATTTTATAACGCTAATCTGTCCCTCACACCAGCAGCAGGAACCTCTCTCTACACCAGTAAGGGTGATTTTATAACGGTAAACTGTCCCTCACACCAGCAGCAGGAACCTCTACCTATACCAGTATGAGATGATCTTATACCGCTAATCTGTCCCTCACACCAGGAGCAGGAACCTTTCCCTATATAAGTATGAAATGATTTTATAACAGTAATCTGTCCCTCACACCAGCGGCAGGAACCTCCCCATACACCAGTATGAGATGATTTTATAACGGTAATCTGTCCCTCACACCAGCAGCAGGAACCTCTCCCTACACCAGTATTAGATGATTACATAACGGTAATATGTCCCTCACACCATCAGCAGGAACCTCTCCCTATACCAGTATGAGATGATTTTATAAACGTAATCTGTCCCTCACACCAGCAGCAGGAACCTCTCCCTATACCTGTATGAGATGATTTTATAATGGTAATCTGTCCCTCACATCAGCAGCAGGAACCTCTCCCTATACTAGTATGAGATGATCTTATAACGCTAATCTGTCCCTCACACCAGCAGCAGGATCACATCCCTATACTAGTATGAGATAAACTTATACCGCTAATCTGTCCCTCAAACCAGCAGCAGGAACCTCTCCCTATACTAGTATGAGATGATTTTATAATGGTAATCTGTCCCTCACACCAGCAGCAGGAACCTCTACCTATACCAGTATGAGATTATTTTATAACGGTAATCTGTCCCTCACATCAGCAGCAGGAACATCTCCCTATACTAGTATGAGATGACCTCATAACGCTAATCTGTCCCTCACACCAGCAGCAGGAACCTCTCCCTATACTAGTATGAGATGATCTTATACCGCTAATCTGTCCCTCACACCTGCAGCAGGAACCTCTCCCTATATTAGTCTGAGATGATTTTATAATGGTAATCTGTCCCTCACGCCAGCAGCAGGAACCCTCTACCTATACCAGTATGAGATGATTTTATAACGGTATCTGTCCCTCACACCAGCAACAGGAACCTCTCCCTATACTAGTATGAGATGATTTTATAACGGTAATCTGTCCCTCACACCAGCAGCAGGAACCTCTCCCTACACCAGTATTAGATGATTATATAACGGTAATATGTCCCTCACACCATCAGCAGGAACCTCTCCCTATACCAGTATGAGATGATTTTATAAACGTAATCTGTCCCTCACACCAGCAGCAGGAACCTCTCCCTATACCTGTATGAGATGATTTTATAATGGTAATCTGTCCCTCACATCAGCAGCAGGAACCTCTCCCTATACTAGTATGAGATGATCTTATAACGCTAATCTGTCCCTCACACCAGCAGCAGGATCATATCCCTATACTAGTATGAGATAAACTTATACCGCTAATCTGTCCCTCAAACCAGCAGCAGGAACCTCTCCCTATACTAGTATGAGATTATTTTATAATGGTAATCTGTCCCTCACACCAGCAGCAGGAACCTCTACCTATACCAGTATGAGATGATTTTATAACGGTAATCTGTCCCTCACATCAGCAGCAGGAACATCTCCCTATACTAGTATGAGATGATCTCATAACGCTAATCTGTCCTTCACACCAGCAGCAGGAACCTCTCCCTATACTAGTATGAGATGATCTTATACCGCTAATCTGTCCCTCACACCTGCAGCAGGAACCTCTCCCTATATTAGTATGAGATGATTTTATAATGGTAATCTGTCCCTCACGCCAGCAGCAGGAACCCTCTACCTATACCAGTATGAGATGATTTTATAACGGTATCTGTCCCTCACACCAGCAACAGGAACCTCTCCCTATACTAGTATGAGATGATTTTATAACGGTAATCTGTCCCTCACACCAGCAGCCGGAACCTCTCCCTATACCAGTATGAGATGATTTTATAAAGGTAATCTGTCCCTCACACCAGCAGCAGGAACCTCTCCCTATACTAGTATGAGATGATCTTATAACGCTAATCTGTCCCTCACAACAGCACCAGGAACCTCTCCCTATACTAGTATGAGATGATCTTATACCGCTAATCTGTCCCTCACACCAGCAGCAGAAACCTCTCCATACACCAGTATGGGATGATTTTATAATGCTAATCTGTCCCTCACACCAGCAGCAGGAACCACTCCCTACACCAGTATGAGATAATTTTATAACGCTAATCTGTCCCTCACACCAGTAGCAGGAAACTCTCCCTACACCAGTATGAGATGATTTTATAACGCTAATCTGTCCCTTAAACCAGCAGCAGGAACTTCTCCCTATACCAGTATGAGATGATTTTATAACGCTAATCTGTCCCTCACACCAGCAGCAGGAACCTCTCCCTACACTAGTATGAGATGATTTTTTAATGATAAATTGAAAAGAAACAAGAACCAGATCCAGATATAAGGATAACCTCGCCTGGTGCATGGTTCAATAAGAGGAGAGGGACTTTACTGGATTGTTTGTTGTCTAAAGTGAGCACAGACATAATTATATCCATAAAAGCAGATTTTATTTGTAACAAATCCTAAAATTTCCATAAAATTGTATAAAAAGTATGTATAGTACATTTGAACATGACCATCCATACATACAGGTGGTACTATGCAATGTGGAAGTATAGTCAATGTTTCGTAGTCAATCTGCTTCCTCAGGACTATTCAAAAACTTTTGACATGGATATGGGTAGCTGGGTCTCTTTGTGGATCTCCCCACTACTGTACCATGCACCATGATCTGATACGGACACTCTTCCTTGAATTGGAAAACAGTTTGTCCAATTTAGGGGTGTGTGGACATGGATGGGTTGAGGCCATCTAGGAGATGCAGCAACACCAGAAAAACTGGCAATAGCTGAGACATTCTGGGCTAGCTGATTATGAATGGAATCTTTGGGCACTATATTATACACTGCCCTATGTTTAATTGTATAGTACCTCATGTGATGATTAAAAGAGCGGTCCAACTTTCGCCTGACAGGGCGGGTGGATCTGGCACCACCTGCCACGAGGTGGAGCAAGGGACATGTCCTGACCACGCTACGCAGTGACACGCCCCCGAATGAAGTAATAATGTGGTGAGCACAATGTAAATGCATGTACCAACTACTGAATTTGTTATTAAAGAATATACTATTGATGAAATTCTCTTTTTTGATTGGTAGATGTATATAATACACGTGGAATAGTCCTGAGGAAGCAGATTGACTGCGAAAGGTTGACTATACTTCCACATTGCATAGTACCACCTGTATGTATGGATGGTCATGTTAAAATGTACTATACATCCTTTTTATACAATTGTATGGACATTTTAGAATTTGTTACATATAAAATCTGCTTTTATGGATATAATTATGTCTGTGCTCACTTTAGACGACAAACAATCCAGTAAAGTTCATCTCCTCTTTTTGAACCACGCTCCAGGCGAGGTTATCATGATATCTGGATCTGGTTCTTGTTTCTTTTCAATTTACTGATTTATGGGATGTGGATTGTATAGTTGTCTCCAACACTGATCTTCCATCTTAGATATTTGTGCAATGATTTTATAACGGTAATCTGTCCCTCACATCAGCAGCAGGAACCTCTGCCTATACTAGTATGAGATGATCTTATAACGCTAATCTGTCCCTCACAGCAGCAGCAGGAACCTCTCCTTATACTAGTATGAGATGATTTTGTAATGCTAATCTGTCCCTCACACCAGCAGCACAAACCTCTCCCTATACTAGTATGAGATGATTTTATAATGCTAATCTGTCTCTCACACCAGCAGCAGTAACTTCTCCCTACATCAGTATGATATGATTTTATAACATTAATCTGTCCCTCACACCAGCAGCAGGAACCACTCCCTATACCAGTATGAGATGATTTTATAATGCTAATCTGTCCCTCACACCAGCAGCAGGAACCTCTCCCTATACCAGTATGAGATGATTTTATAATAGTAATCTGTCCCTCACACCAGCAGCAGGAAACGCTCCCTATACTAGTATGAGATGATCTTATAATGCTAATCTGTCCCTCACAACAGCAGCAGGAACCTCTCCCTATACTAATATGAGATGATCTTATAACACTAATCTGTCCCTCGCACCAGCTGCCACAACCTCTCCCTTCACCAGTATGAGATGATTTTATAACGCTAATCTGTCCCTCACACCAGCAGCAGGAACTTCTCCCTACACCAGTATGAGATTAATTTATAACGGTAATCTGTCCCTCACAACAGCAGCAGGAACCTCTCCCTACACCAGTATGAGATGATTTTTTAATGGTAATCTGTCCCTCACACCAGCCGCAGGAACCTCTCCCTATACCAGTATGTGATTATTTTATAACGGTAATCTGTCCCTCACACCAGCAGCAGGAACTTCTCCCTACACCAGTATGAGATGATTTTATAACGCTAATCTGTCCCTCACACCAGCAGCAGGAACCTGTCACTACACCAGTATGAGATGATTTTATAACGCTAATCTGTCCCTCACACCAGCAGCAGGAACCTCTCCCTACACCAGTATGAGATGATTTTATAACAGTGATCTGTCCCTCACACCAGCAGCAAGAACCTCTCCCTATACCAGTATGAGATGATTTTATAACAGTAATCTGTCCCTCACACCAGCACCGGGAACCTCTCCCTATACCAGTATGAGATGATTTTATAACAGTAATCTGTCCCTCACACCAGCAGCAGGAAACTCTCCCTATACTAGTATGAGATGATCTCATAACGCTAATCTGTCCCTCACACCAGCAGCAGGAACCTCTACCTATACTAGTATGAGATGATTTGATAACGTTAATCTGTCCCTCACACCAGTGGCAGGAACCTCTCCCTTTACTAGCATGAGATGATTTTATAATGGTAATCTGTCCTTCACACCAGCGGCAGGAACTTCTCCCTATACTAGTATGAGATGATTTTATAACGGTAATCTATCCATCAGACCAGCGGCAGGAACCTCTCCCTATACTGGTATGAGATGATTTTATAACGCTAATCTATCCCTCACACCAACGGCAGGAACCTCTCCCTATACTAGTATGAGATGATTTTATAATGGTAATCTATCCCTCACACCAGCGGCAGGAACCTCTCCCTATACTAGTATGAGCTGATTTTATAATGGTAATGTATCCCTCACACCAGCGACAGGAACCTCTCCCTATACCAGTATGAGATGATTTTATAACGGTAATCTGTACCTCACAGCGGCGGCAGCATCTTCTCCCTACACTAGTCTGAGAGCATGTGACATGCAGCGCTACGTGACTCCAGCTCATATCGAGGCTGGATCACATGATCCACTGGCCAATCACAGCCATGTCATTAGTAGGTATGGCTGTGATGGTTTCTAAAGGCAAACAAGTGAAACACTTGTTGATTGGCTGACCTGCAGCTATTTAACAGGCGCGAAAAAAGCATTTGGGTTCGCTCAACTCTAGTCATGAGATATAGTAGGGGTAAACCTGAAAGGGGAGGAGTGATGAGGAGAAGAATTGCATCTCTTTTTTGTGGCTTTCAGGTGCTCTAGCCAACGGGCTGAGTGGTGGGAGTTTAAATGCCTTGTCAAGCATGTGGTACCCAAATGGTTGTTTTTGCCACGCTTGATGTGCTTGAGGCAATGTTTGCAAATTTTAACAGTGTGATCTGCTGCATATATGTTAAAAAAGGCCTCCTCACTTTCCTCCTCTGCTCTATCTGGCACCCAAGTCACATCAGGGACCTCATCATCATCATCCCCTGCATCCTCATCATCACTGGAGCCAACTTGGCACTACGCTGTGGCTGAGGGAACATGACTGACAATTTGTTGTTTATCAGTGTTCTTCGCTTTCTGTTGGTTCATGTTCTTACCTTCTTCAACCTCAGAGTCAGAACCAACATCAGAATCAAGTAATGCCTGTGCATCATGAAGAAGCAAGTGGCTGATGCTGTGTTCAAATAACTCAGCTGACTACTCCCTGCATGATGCTGGGGCTATGGCAGAAGTAGCTGTGGACAAGGAGGCAGAATAAGCCGCTCTGGCAGCTGTAGCGGACTGCCCACTAGTCTCTGCTTGGGTGATAGAGAATGAGGAGGGTGAGGATGGTTTAGTAAGCCAGTCCACCACCTCCTCTGCATGCTGTGGCTTGATAGCAAAGGCAACATCACTAAACAGAGAGAATTATTCCCTGCCCGAGGATGGACCACGTCCACCTTTGCCTGTGGATACATACACTGCTGGCCCCCTCACAGTGGCATGAGAACATCTGCCTCTCCTTGTCCCAGACACGATGGGGGGCTTATTACCAAAATGTAATAGAGACGGGGAAATTTGTAATTGGATGCACTTTAATCAATGGAAAGTGGTGTTTGCTGAACTCTAACTTGAGGACCTCCGCTGACAGAAATGTCAAAACTATAAAAAATAAAAAAGGAAGAACAACAGAACTGCAAACAAAACAACACAGCACTAAATGTTATGTAATGCAGTGTAAAACACTGCACTACAAAGGCACACTACACGGACACACTACAATATACTGCAGTAAAACTGCACTGACACACTACAATATACTGCAGTAAAACTGCATTGATGCACTACAATAAACCGCAGTAAAACTGCACTGATGCATGTCAATGTACCGTAGTAAAACTTCACTGACGCACTTCAATATACTGCAGTAAAAATGCACTGACACACTACACTGACATATTTCAGTATACTGCAGTAAAACTACACAGGAGCACTACACTGGCACTACAGTTAAACTGCACAGATGCACTACACTGATGTTGCACTATATTCGCACTACACTGACACTCTACACTCACAATAGAATCACAATAGCACACTAACTCGCTAGTAGCAATGAACAAAGCCCTATTCTATCTATCTCCACTCCAATATCACACTCCTCTGGGAAGGAACCTTTTATAGTGGAGGGTGGGTCTATGAGCAATGAGCCATGATTGGGCTAAGTCATCATGACTTTCTCCAACCATGGCTCTGACAGTGCTCTGTGCCTTGGTTGGGCAAAGCCTTCATTGCTTCAGCTAATCAGGGCTTAGAATGCACTGTTCGGTGAGCAGTGCATTGTGGGGTGTTCGGCAGACCGAACAGTCGGTCGAACACCCTGCCAATTCGGGTGTTTGCCAAATGGGCGACCAGCCAATGTTCAGGCTGAACTTTTGATCAGCCTGAACCGTCCGCCCAACACTAGATGTCAACAATTTGGGATTATTTTTATCCCACTATCACCAATGATGGAGTTTACTGTATATTATCCCACTGAAACCAATGATTTGGAGCTTATTTTTTTTATCACTGACATTAATGATTTGGAGCTTATTTTCGTCCCACCAACACAAATTATGTTCCACCCACTGACATCAATAATATGGGGCTTAATTTACACCCTCTGACAATTGTGGATTTTATTTTATCTCAGTGACACCAACATTGGTGTTTATTTATTTCCACTGACAACAGTGTTTTTTATTGTACCCACAGGCCCTATTTTGTCCAATAGGAAAGAATATGGGTGAAGGTGTAAAGAACAGCACAGTACAGGTTAAATCCCCATCCACTATATTGAACACGCTTTTTTGTTATTTTTATGTTTTTTTTTCTCTCTAATTCTTCTAGGTGCTCCGCTTCTTTTGCAAATTCTAGTCTGGCTGAGATGGTGTTCCTTTCATTTAAAAACTTTGTATCACTATCCCACAAAAAGTCAGAGCTCAAAGTTATAGTAAAGGATACATACAGTATAAGTATATTTAAAACCACTGCAAACACACACACGCATCTCCTACCTATGCTGTATAGTACTGGTGAAAAAAGATCTGTGAAAAAACCTTATTTCAAACCACACCGGTAATGTGATGCAGAAACTCCTGGGTCATAAGACACTTGACAATGGGGCTGAATTCTGGGAGCTCTGCAAAGAGATCACAGCTTCCACACAGGGAGAAAAAGGTCCTTCTCTGAAGCATGTCAATAATATACCAGAAAATTGTATCAAATAGTAATTTTCCTTTCCTGACGCCGAACCATGGCAGCATACTAGTGATAGAGCTCCGCCTCTTGACCACTCCCTCAAGACCAGTGAATAGCATAAAAAAAGACGCCGCCCCCCCCCCCCATTTTTTGTAACAAGCTACATACTGGAATGCACGGGGTGGGCCCAAAGGCTGACAAAAAACAAAATGCAGTGGTCTGTCTGCAAGTACTTTAACCAGTAAGGGGTAGACCTGTAACCCTTACAGGTGGGACATATTGTGAAGCCCGAAAGACGTGGCAAGAAAAGTGGTCCCAAGAGAGGGATGAAGTGGCTAAAATATGTCCTAATTAACAACAGGTCAGTACAAAATCAATCAATGGAATTTATTCTATTCAAAACCTAAAATTATAATCAGAAAAGAGCCCTCACGTGGTGAGGTGCTCAATCGTTGCCATACAAAAAGGGGAAACACATAACAAAGGGACCACGGACTAACATACAATGACATACAAAACAGTGGACGTCCAGACGCCTGGAGGACTAGAATACCTGGACCACCTATGGGGGTATGCCCATCCCCAAAGGAGCGTGAGGTGGTACCAGTTATCTCAGTGCCAATAGCTGTGTAACATCAGCAGCAATGTGCCGATGGAACCCCAGACGGGGTGTACAGTGCCAAAGTACCCTTTGTGCATGACACAGCTGTGATGCTGGAGGGAGGAACAAAAGTGGGGAGACTATCAGGTTAGATGGCTGTGCTAATCCAGACCCAGGGATATACCAATAGATCACAGGGAAACACAGGATGTGGTGTCTAACTCCCATGTACGGGTGTGTGTCCCGCATGTGAGGAGTGAGTCCTGTTTGTGTTGTGTAGTTGTATACTCCGGGTATCGGCTCCAATATCTTGTGGTTCGGGTAGTCTGGGTATGTAGTGTACCCCTATCCAAGTGTGAGCCAAAGCACAGCTCTGGAAATCAATGGGGGATGCCCATGACGAGGGGCTGGTGATGAAAGAATCGTCTCCAGGGGCCGGAACCAGGGGAGTATGATTCCTTGTGTCACTGTGAGGATGAGTGTAGATGGAATAGTCTTCCTAGCCCTGGGCCATGCAGGTCTGTTCCGTAACGTGGTGTCTGCTCCTCGACAACAGACTATGCCTATGACAGCAGCAGCGGTCACCTCAAGTGCAGTCCATGAACCTGGGGGTCGGTTCAGTCTGCTGGGGAGGGAGTATCACAAGGGTGCAGAGACTAGGAGATTTGAAGTGTGTCACCGAAGTGGGAAGGCAATCTTCAGCAAATGACATGGTAGTGTGCCCCATCAGTAATGCAATTGGACATGGCAGTCACCGCTCACCTACTCCATGTGTCTCACTCCTCCTTCGCTGCATGAGTTGTGTGCTGTCGGTCCCGGGACAATTTCCTTCTCTTGCGGTGCCATTTACCATGTGTCCCCAGTCCTACTTCCGCATCCTGGCACTGTTCGGCACGGGCGGAAATTACGCCAACGCGTTTCGCAACGTGTGTGCGTAGCTCCGTCTGGACATGTTTTGTATGTCCTTGTATGTTAGTTCGTGGTCCCTTTGTTATGTGTTTCCCCTTTTTGTATGGCAACGATTGAGCACCTCACCACGTGAGGGCTCTTTTCTGATTATAATTTTAGATTTTGAAATGAATAAATTCCATTGATTGATTTTGTACTGACCTGTTGTTAATTAGGACATATTTTAACCACATTATCCCTCTCTGGGGCCCATAAGCTGCCATGGTTTGGCGTTAGGAAGGAAAATTACTGTAAGTATTTGATATCATTTTAAATTTTCCTGATGCCAACATGGCAGCATACTAGTGATAAATAACTAGCTGACAGGGTGAGTTCTATTTGCCAAATCAATCCTTAACTAGGATGGGGCAGAAGACTGAATAGTCCTTCCTCCAAAATCCACTGTTGACAAGGTACCCGGGTCTACTCTGTAACGCTTAACAGGTATGCTGTGACGATCAGGATACCTCTGTACAGATGGTTTCCATAGAAGTTTTGCATAGGCCGCCCATGAGGCTGCAACCACTCTAATATAGTGCGCAGTCACCAATGATGGAGGCTCGCGACCCCACGCTCTTCTTGCACAGCCAATCCTGCCAGAGTCGAGGCAGTAGTCTCCTTTCCCTGGGGATTCCCAGCTGGAAGGACAAAAGGCTAATTAGATGATCTGAATGGAACCATTGTGGACAGGTACTCTCTCAAGGTTCTGAACACGACCGCGTGACTCCCGTGTGATCTTCTGGAAAGTTAGGTAATGCTCAGACGTCTGTTAAATAGAGGCCCGTCGCTACCCTTGGTACAGAGTGACCTACCGTACACAACTGTACTCTTTCTGGGGAGAAAGCACTATGTTTCTCTGAAGCCCCAAGAGTCTGATTCTCGGACATCCCTCTGGCTGAGGATATTGCAATAGATACTGCGCTGTAGGTAATGTCCCAAGCCGAACGCTGTTCTGCTGAAGCAACTGGTTTAGCTGAAAGTAAATCCCGCTAAACAAACAATCTTACTTGGGAAAGATTTCCCTCTTGGTGGGTGAATCCTCATGATGACTGCATCAGAAAATTGTGCCGATATAACCAACCCTTGCTACTTCAATGAGTATAGGTTAAGGCCCATGTGCACTCTAGGCTAGAGGAAGCCTAGTGCAGTCACCACTGGAGGCACAACCGAGTCACATACGCAAACAACACAAATTGTTTCAGACTTCGGTCCAGATGCCATCAGCCGAGCGTCCTCTAGCCTTCAACAAGGTAGAGATCACTGTGGAGGAACTCTGGAGCAATCCAGGTTCTCCAGCCCCTCCCCTAAGTCGCCATGTCTGCAGGCTCAGCCTGCACATGCCCCTGCATCCTGAAGTGAATGTTCAGGGAAAACCAAGGCCGTTGCGACTAACATGGAGGAATGGCCATGGCTACCATGCTCTCTCTTGACAGCCTTATGAGAGATGTTGGGGGAGATATATATATATGCTAGATTGCAGTTCCAGGAGAGACTAGAGCATCTGTCCCATCTGCCTGGGGATGTGAACACAGAGCCAGGCTTCTCCCAAGTTTGTGATCTCTGTGGGAAGTGAAGAGGACTGTCTGCTTCTACCCTGAAATCTTTTCTGCCCAGACGCCCGTCAAGTGCACCATCCTGGCTCCTACGCCCTGAGGAAGGTTGCCTGTGTCCTCCTCCAACCAGTGTCTGATGTCCAAGTTTGATGGGCGCATCTGGGATCTCTGGATCTAGCGGGATGGAACCTGCTGGGAAAAGGCTTTGATGTTCTCGGTTTCTTGTCCTGCAGGTGCAGATCAGATTTGCTCCTTCACACTCTTGATAAAACTGACTTCATCCTACTACAGAAGAGGAATTTTCCATTGGAAGGTATTTTGCACCAACTAGGTTTTGAAGATGCTTCTGGGAAGCTTGCATGATAAACGGTCTACTTGCATTTAAATTCCTTGGCAGGTAAACTGCTTTTGAAATTTGTAAATGAGTTTCAGCTCCAGATATTATAGGTTTCATCTCTCCTAATAGCATATTGCTGTGAGTTCCTCCCCACTGAATATAGGCAACTGTTGCTCCGTTGTCCAAATGTAGAGAGACTGGTCTGCTGCAGATACTGTGCAGCAAGGCCAAAAGTGCCAAAATTAAAAAAGGCTGATTGAACTTCCAGCGCATTAGAGACCCTCCCCTTTCGTTGGGAGTCTTCACTTGCCTTGTACAGACAGTCTCTCGTAGTGTGCCCTCTAGAAAGTCTTGCCGCCACAATTCGTACCAGCAATCCCGTCTAGCGAAAAAGTGACTTGTTCAACGTCTCTCTGTTTGGCCTCAACTGCAGACTCCTACTCAAACTGAGTGACACTTAACTAGATTCTGTTTCCTCTACTGAGTTAAGAATCACAGCTGAAAACTGGTGCAGGTGTCCAAGGGATCATCGGTATGCATGATGACATTGTGCCCAAAGGCTTGAGGCACTACTAAGCGCCAAACAAGAGGAGATTTCTGTCCTCAGAATTATCCTCCTACTGTCACCCTGATGGAAGCAAAACAGAGGAATTGGCAGAGCACCCCCGGGTACCCTAACTGTTGGGTTGGAGAGAGCTGGCTTTCTTTCTTTTTTTTTTTTTTGAGGTTGATAACCACCATATCTCTGAAGGGTGTAAATGAAGATCTTTTGGTGCACCAGCAATTGTGCCAGACCTCTGGCTAGAGGAAGACAAAAATTTTGGATGTGAGGGTAGGCATTCTGAGGATCCAGTAATCGCATTTAGCCATCTGTCTTGCACTGCTTGTATGGACTCCCTCTGAAAGTCCCTTTCTGTGAATGGAACCAAAACGGCGACCCCCTGAGTCATAAGTGTCTGTATGTATTGTAGCAGCCCACCTGCTTTTGTGGTGAATCTGGCACCCTAGTGGGAGAGAAATGGCCTGGAAGAGGAGCAATATGGAATCTCCCAAAATGCCCATGAGTGCCTGATATTTTCACCCAAGAATCTGCACAATATATGTCCCAATATCTGAGGAGTGTGCCAACTCTGGCTCTTACCTCAAGAGCCTGAGCATGCGCTTGTCTAAAGGGCTTAGTTGGTACCTACGGTGTATACAACACTTTTTATTTATGAGCCGTGGGAAAGGTTGCCTGATAAGGCTGTCTCCCATTTCTTACTGAACAAATTTTTCCTATTACATCATCCAACACCATTTCTTTTCTGTGTGGAAGCAGAAACGCAGCCCTTTCCACTCTTCCTACTCTTTCTTCGGCAACGAATAACCCTCATAAATCGCCGCATACATCTACATACAGACTGAGATCTAGCCCCTGCATCCCCTCACAACGTCATCATATTATCTACAGCTCCTTACAAGACGAAGGAAATATCGCCCTTAGGCTGCCCTTCGCCCTCCCAAACGACACACAGACTGCTCCGAAAAAAACCCAGACCAAAACAGATCATAAGCGTCAACCCCATCCACAGAACTCGAGGACTCAAGCCCTTTCCCTTTACAAAAACAATATGGAGCGAAAAGCTACATTTACCCACAGCCTTATGATACCACAAACGACTAGCTTGTAAAGACCAGACAAAGATCGCGTTGGGTAGACAATGCGTAGAAGTCACCGGACAAGGGTGGTATGTTCAAGTACACAACACACTACGAGCTTTGTACTGTCATAATTAAGTCATATTATAATAGATCCCTTTTGTATGTTACATACTCTTGATCTATATTTGCTGAGTATATTGTACTGTTTATATACTTTCAATAAAAACTTTTTCTAAAGGAAAAAAAAAAAAAAAATTTTGAAAAAAAAAAAAAAAGAAACGCAGCCCTAGGAGTCAACCATAGGGCCCCCCTTAGCTGTGAACAAGTATAGCGTTGCCCTGATCGGGCACCTGGTTGAGGCCATTGCCGTTTCTCCAACAAAGTTTGCAGACACACTTACTTTGGCTAGGCCCGAATCCTACCAGCTTTATGGAATTCCTCCTCCACTGCTGTCTCTATATTCTGGGACCAGAACATAAAGCACTAGCCTGTTTACAATACTACAGCCACATCTACTGTAGGCATGAATTTAAGTGATGCTATATCTGACCTTTGCCAAGGGTAACCCTTCTTTTGCAATCCCTCGGTTTTACCTTTTTTTTTTTAAACTGAAAAGAGATTGCCGTCTTGAGGAAAAGGTAAATATGACTTTACCCATATAATGGCCTGCTTGATTGCTTGGATACATGGCTCCGCAAAGGAAAAAACCTGAAACCAAGCAGCTTTGGGTCCTTCTCTCA
>BLSH010411863.1:343299-354347 GCA_018402905.1 Glandirana rugosa
TCGAAATCCTGGAATAAAAACCCCAAAAATGAATTCTCATCATCCGTAAACGCGACCACTTTTGCGCAAACCAATCAATAAACGCCGATTGTGATTTTTTTTATCGCAAATATGATGAAGAATGTAAATCGGCCAAAAACGGTGAAAAAAAAAGTTTTTTTATATTTTTTTTTTTGGATTTGTATGTTAGCAAAAAGTAAGAAATTTGGGTTTTTTTGCAAAATTGTCGCTCTTCTTTTGTTTATAGCGGCGATCAGAAATAACGCAGAGGTGATCAAATACCACCAAAAGAAAGCTCTATTTGTGGGAAAAAAAGGACGCAAATTTCGTTTGGGTACAACGCCGCACGACCGCGCAATTGTCAGTTAAAGCGACGCAGCGCCAAATCGCAAAAAGGGCTCCGGTCCTAAAGCTGGAAATCCTTCCGGGGCTGAAGTGGTTAAAAGCACTTATAAATAAATAAACCCTCATTTACCTCTGTAGCTAAAAGCATTGCTTGGAAATGAATCTTCAAAGTTCACCACAGAAGCATAAGATATGGCTATTTTCTTATTACTTTCTTCTGCAGCAGAATATTTGCATTATTCCATACATTAGGTGCTTTAAAGCTGCTAGCAGTAAACTAAAACTGACTTTATGAGTTTATGTCATGATCTTTGAGGATATTTGAGCATTAAAATGTATGTAAAACCCAAGAAAAAAAAATTTGATACATTGCAGTTTATCAGTCCTTAGATGAGGTTGGTACATTAATTTACATTTTAAAGCCATATTCTAGAAAATCTGATTGTTTTCCCTCGCAGTGTGGCTGTGTCTGTATTGCAGGGAGTAACTGCTTGTTTATTCTAGGGGAGCGTAAAAGCACTTTACTTACCCAATCCTCCACTTCTCAGGCAGACGCCGCTCCATTATGCTCAGGGTGGAGCGCCCCTAAAATCATCATGTCAAATGTAGGGCTTTGGATCCTGCATCAGTCTTGATGATTTCAGGACCTTACACCGCTGGAACATGGGGGAGACAATGCTGGGTGGACTGATCTGGAAGTGTAGCAGAGTAGGTACCGGTAAGTAAATCTTCTTTCCAATTACCAGCCCTACTGCAAGGGAGAATTTTCAAATTTCCCTGACTTGGACTTTAACCACTGCAGCCCCGGAAGGATTTCCCACTGTAGGACCAGAGCACTTTTTGCGATTCGGCACTGCGGCACTTTAACTGACAATTGTACGGTCGTGCGACTTTGTACCCAAACGAAATTGGCACCTTTTTTTCCCCACAAATAGAGATTTCTTTTGGTGGTATTTGATCACCTCTGCTTCACTTCTGATCACCGCTATAAACAAAAAAACAGCAACAATTTTGAAAAAAAAACAATCTTTTTTACTTTTTTCTAAAATACATATCCCAAAAAATATAAAAAAACTAATTTATTCATCAGTTTTGCCCAATTTATATTCTTCCTCATATTTTCGGTTAAAAAAATTGCGATT
The DNA here is from genome assembly GCA_018402905.1 of Glandirana rugosa. Taxonomy (NCBI): domain Eukaryota; kingdom Metazoa; phylum Chordata; class Amphibia; order Anura; family Ranidae; genus Glandirana; species Glandirana rugosa. The sequence goes on from BLSH010411863.1 coordinate 344,787, forward strand.
GGCATTTATTGATTGTTTGCGCAAAAGTTGCCGCGTTTACAAACCATGAGAATTCATTTATGGTGTTTTTTACTATTTTTTTTACTAGTAGTAGCGGCTATCTGCAATTTTTATCGGCACTGTGATATTGCAGAGGACATGTTGGACATTTTTGACACTTTTTTGGGACCAATGACATTTATACAGAGATCAGAAATTTAAATAGCCACTGATTACTGTATACATGTCATTGGCAATGAAGGGGTTAACCTGCAGGGGCGATCTAGGGGTTAACTGTGTTCCCTAGGTGTGTGGGGGCTGGGTTGCCAGGGGCATAAGAGATCTAACTGATCCCAGTGACAGGGATCAGTAGATCTCTTAAATGCCACCTGACAGAGCGGGGAACCGCCGTGTTTACATCAGCAGTTCCCCGTTTTTCTTCTATGCCAGGCGTTCGTGGGTCACCGGCGGACATCGAGTCCGCCCGACCCACGGCCATACTGCTGGAGAGTGCGCCGGGCATGAAAGCGTGCTGCCGGCAGTGCGCTCCCGTCCACTAGCCGCTCAAGCAAGAGCCGCCATTTATAGTCAGTGATTCACGCTATCCAGCCACTCTGCAGCAGTAAATGTACGTGAGCTTGTTAACCGATTAGGCTTTTACTTATATTTATAAAGTCTAATATAGTGAACCGTTCTAACCATCAAGCATAATGAACACAGGAAAATATATACACATGCAAACGTGCTAACAATTAATGGATACTTGAAAAATGTATCCTTTTAACTGTGTATATACAGTATACGCAGTCAATATAATTTAATAAAGTACATAAAAACGAAGCACATAAAAAAAGAGTCCTTTCTTTTATCTAGTTTCCACACCTTGCTCCTTCTATACCCTCTCTTTTCACCTGGCAAACACCACATGTACTAGCTCCCCAGATTTGAGATAACCCACTCTAAGAAACATGATCTGTCCTGAACTCAACTAAATTTGATGTTTCAGGAGTCAGAGCATTAAGATAACCATAATATCCCCTCTCATCACCATCCTCCTCTATTTTGTGGTTTACCAATATCTTTTTTTTACTTCATATATTGTTAGATGCCCCTCATATACTGAGTTTCATATTATCACCCACTGATACCATATTATACCCACTGAGGGTTATCTCTTTCTGACACTCGGTATACGCATGTGGCATCTTTTGACCTCAAATACCATACTACAATGCAGTCATTACTTACTTAAATGCTCTACCATTATTTTTTATTATCCATCTTTGTGGGCTGTGACCCAGTCAGTTAAATGTTGCATTTTTTTTGGCTATTTGGTTATATTTCCCTTTTCTGAGGGCTACAATGTATATTTTCATACCTTATGTATGTTTCCTTTACTCCTTGTCAAAAAAATATTTGAACAAGAAAAAAAGTGTCCTTTACCAAAAAAACTGTGAAGCAGTCCCAGTGAATGACATCAAATCCCCAGCAGACTTCTGTGTATGCAATACATCTTCACCATTAAGGCCCCTTTCACACACATGGGCCGTTCAGGTCCACCTGTCAGTTTTTCAGGCAGACCTGAACGGATGCTCCATTGTCCTCTATGGAGCGACGGATGTCAGCGGTGACATGTCCACTGACATCCGATCCGCTAAACACAGACAGATGGAAACCCTATTTTCCATCCGTCTGGCGGTTCAGATCGGATGAACATGGACAGACGGTCCGTGTTCATCCAATCCCCCATAGAGGAGAGCGGAGCTCTGACAGGTCCATTTCTGGAGTGCAGTGACAGTCCTGTCATCCGCCTGCTCAGTGGGGATCAACGGAAGGATCCCCGCTGAGCAGCGGAGCCTGTCAAAACGGGCTCCGCTCGTGTTAAAGGACCCTAACACAGTGGGAACTGAGAGAATGCATATCTGGTTCAGCTGTGCATGGCAGCCAATCAGCTTCTAATGCCTAGTACACATGATAAGAATATCGGACGAATGATCGTCCGTTTTTTTGCATGCTAGTCCCATATCGAAAACCAATAGAATACAAAAGTTACAAAAATTCTGGTAGGACAGAATACAACTTTGAAAGTGATGTAATGTATTGTGCTGAAATGTATTCTTTAGTTTCCGAGCATGTGTGGTCTTGGTCTTGGTCGTGCTTGTACTACCGGATAATTTTGCATGTACTATCATGATCGGCTCTCAGCTGTGTACTAATGATCAGATTATCGAACGATAGCTCTGAAAGTGGTATGTTTTATCCAATTTTCTCATTGTGTATACTAGGCATTCCTTCAGTTTGTTCAATTAAGCTTTGACAAAAAGCATGGAAGGTTTCTCTGCAGAGCTGCACTAGATATTGCACTCTCCAAGTATTGCTACCTCTATTATACATGACAGCTTTTCCACTTTCAATGGTTAAGGAGGCCAGTGGATGCAGGCACTGGCGAGTCCTTGACAACCAGTGATGTCACCGGCCCCTGTCACTTACATGGTTGGGAATCCCTGGCCATATAAGCAAAGGGACAGAATCCCAGTGACATCATTGACCACATATGGTCATGTCCATATATGGTCAATGACATCACTGGGAGACCCTGCCCCCTTCCATATAACAGCTGTCATCTGCCTGACTTTCCATTTGACAGGTGACAAGCAAACAAGTAGGACTTGATCTTGGTGGTGGCATTTTTTTTCTTGTAGCGAGTTAACGGCCATCAGGCATCATGATTAATGTGAATCTGCATTACTGGATGACGTTATTGACAATGGACAAAGGGACATTTTGGTATTTTCATTTTTTTAAACTTTTCTCGCTCACATTATAATCGAAAGATGGCTACAATGCGGGTTCACATTGCCAGGAGGGCGTCTATGGATGTCTTCCCAGGATCACGCTGCTCGCACGCCCCCTTCAGCATACATCAGAAAGGATCTGTGATCGCTGTGTCCTTTCCCATGTGACCAGCTGTGTCCAATCACAACTGATCACAGTTTTAACAGGATTTGCCATTTATTGGCAGTCTTCGCCTCACGCTTACAGCGCATGAGGAGGGGAGAGCCGATAACTAACAAATCCACACAGAGGACATCTACACTGATATTCAGGACACTGATGATCAGTGTCCTGATTATTAGTGCAGCCTCAACAGTGCCCACAAATGCTGCCAATCTGTACTCATCAGGGCTGCTAATCAGTATTTATCAGTGCTGCCAATCAGTGCCCATCAGTGATGCCTGTCAGTGCTCATCAGTTCTGCTTGTCCGTGCCCACCAGGGATGTCTGTCATTTCCCAACAATGATGCCTATTAGTGCCCATCAGTGCTGCTTATCAGTGCCAACTATTAGTGCCTCCTAACAGTGCCCATCAGTGCCACCTATCAGTGGTGCCTATCAGTGCAGCCTTATCAGTGCAGCCTCTTCAGTGCCCATCGGCACCTTCTCAATTGTATAGGTTTTTTAAACTGATGGTTTTTTTTCTCAATGTACACACAATCTTTGGGGATGACTCACTGCCCTGACTCCTCCTGTTTTGTACATAAATTGCAGCCTGAGCTAAACAACTGGCCTATTTTTAACAGGAGGTAATGATAAACTGGAAAATATTTCCAGCAGACAAAAACTCAATTTTCTGGTTGCATGTGAAAACACTGACAATTTGTATGCAATATTTCAGAATAATGCCTTGCAATTACTATGGGATTGTCTGACCAAAAAAGGTTGATACGACTTGTAATAAAAAATGTATTCAGGATACATGGCACACATTAAAGGAAACTTGTCATAAAAAATATAAAGCTGAAGTTGCTGACTTCCTTCTAAAGATAGCAATTGACTGGCTGTTCAACGAACCAGTTTTTCTGAACTCCATACTTGTACCTGGCAAGCCGCTCATAAAGTGTTAATGTGTTTCTGTTTGAAGGAAAACTATTGCTATTTAAAATATATATGTAGCACTACGCCCTGTGAGGGTCGCTCAAAGATTCTGTACCCCAATATGAACACTACACATCCCTACAATCTGACTCACTTACAAAATGTAAACAATTTGTGGGAACCATGGCTACAAGTTAAGCAAAATTAAGAGTAATGTTACTTTAACAATGCTATCCTACCAGTTACCTTTGCTTCTCCTTTATAACAATGAGTTTATACCCTATGTACACATGTATTGAAATAATATATAATATAATTATCTTGAAGCACCTTTGTGTCTTTACATATATGTAATGCCGTGTTACTAATATATTATGCAACCTTGGCAACTGTAATAGTGACTTCCAATCTTTGTCAAACTTTGTAAAAGCAGTAAAAAAGTACAACACTAAAGATTCTGTACCCCACTGGTTGCCTTGACCTTGCAAGTCCTCCAACACATCTGACACTCCGGGTTCCGACATTCTTGTTGTAAACAAAGGAACTTAAAGGCACACACATTCAACATAAATCAGTTAGATTTGCTTACTCACAGATTAATGGCAAATGAATTCAGGAGCAGAAAATTTACAACATGCAGCAGATATGATATGATTAATAAGCTTGATGGCAGAGACAGAAGATAGACAATTAGAATACTTTAAGAATGGGGCATGGCCAACTGCCGAGCGAGATGGATGCCTGACTCTGCAGCTCCAGTAACAATATCACCACAAACAGCAAGCCCCAAGACCATCCATGGTTTACAGAACACTGGACACACCGCCCGACATGTCCTGCAAGAGGAAAGAATACAGTCAGCCAAAGAAATTGACAGATTTCTTCTCACTGACACTCTGTGAAGAATTCCAAGATGGCGCCCATGGCCCTGGTCTGGGAAAAGACGGATCATACACTGACCTCCCAGATGCTAATCCCCCTGAATCCCCTACTTTGAACGGATCAACTCACCCCCTCCCAGCATTGGCGACCTCCTCAGTGAACAGCAGCTCTGCAAAATCAAGGATGAGGTTGGACACAGAGCACCAAGATAACGAGGTGAGGCCTACATCAAAGCACACTAGTCCACATGGAGCCCTCCCTTCAGCACTTCTGATCAGCCGATGCTTGACACCACACTAAAAGAAATGCTGATCTCATTACAGTCTTCCTTGCATAATGATCTCTCATCTATGTTCTCCAAATTCTCCACTAAACTGCATTCCATAGGAAAGAGAGTGCACTGCATAGAAAATCAAATGGGCCAGATGACGGTCACTGTAAATGATTTGATGCACATGATAATACCCGGCATGACCAACAATGGATGAGGGCCAAAATGGCGGACCTCGAGGACAGGTCCCGCTGTAATAATGTTAAAATTTGAGGCGTCCCCGAAAGTGTCCTCCTGCCTGACCTCAACGACAACGCCAGAAAATTGATCTCAACGCTCCTTCCAGAGATCTCTCTCATGGAAACCTTGATTGGCCGTATACATTGACTCTCCAAAACTCCTCACCTTCCTGAGGAGGTCCCTAGGACGTCTTAATGAGGATTCACTTTTTTCAAACCAAAGACTAACTGTTGGCAAAAGCAAGACAAACAGGGCAGCTCCCAGCCCCATATGCCAGGTTGCAACTGTTCACTGACCTGTTGCAATGTACGCGCCAATTGAGAAAACCGCTAAGAATCATAACCAAACCTTTGAACGACCACAAAATTCCCTACCAATGGGGCTTCCCCACTAAATGAATGGTAACCAAAAATGGTGTCAAACACCCCATCCACACAGTGGAAGAGGGCATACAACTGCTGCGCAAGAGGGGAATTGTGCGGGTTCCTCCCCTGATATCGGGACCTAGGCAAAATAAGAAAAACCCATCATCCACTGGGGGCTACTAACCAAATGCCAAATCACCACTACAACAGAGGCGATTTCTAACTTACAGCTTAATCATTATCTTCTCCGATTTGATGCTATGCTCATTCCAGCTTTTACCCCCAAAGTTTTACCCCAGCCAATACTAAAAGTTGCGCTGACTACAGTGAAGCTCTCTACCTGCTTCTCTCCCTTTCTACCTACATTTTCCTTGCTGCTTCTGTGATTTCTGTGACAGCTGTTCTTTTATTTTGTTCTTTCCCCATATCTCTACCCTATTCTGAGAAGCACCAGAAGAACCACAAACTGTTCTTGTTTAAGGTCTACTTTCCAAACTCTTATACTGTACCTACCCTAGGACACCGACTCATCTACGCTAACCAAAAGTGAGTACCCTTCATGCATATCACTTCATACCATACACCAACTAAAATGCCAAAATTTTTATCACTCAACATGAAAGGGTTAAACCGCCCTGCCAAGAGGTCCTCTCTGTGGCACACAGCACAGTAATCTCGTCATGATGTGATCTGTCTGCAGGAAACCCACTTCCAAATCAATTAAGAGTCTAAATTCTACAACAGGAACTTTCCACACATATATGCAGCTTCAGGTCCCTCTAAAAGGACCGGAGTTCTTATAGCAATCAAAAACAGTGTCTGCTTTACTTGCCACAATACCCTATCAGATCCCGAGGGCAGATACCTACTTCTTATTTTATAGACAATTCCATATACACCATCATTAATATTTACACCTCCAACTCTGGCCAAATCAGATTTTTGAAGAAACTCATGAAGAAAATAAATACATTTCTCCAAGGACACCTTGTCATATGTGGAGACTATAATATAGTCCCAGACAATATTTTGGACACATCCTCCCACTCAACCAGAATTCCTTCTACCATGGGTACATTTATTAGAAATAATGATCTATACGATATATGGAGGTGTCATCACACCACAGAACGGGATTACACCTTTCTTCCCCATCCGCATAACACATATACTTGTATAGATTACTTTCTTGTAGATAAATGGACTCTACCCAAAATCTCAGAATCCAGCATCTCTACAATCACTTGGTCTGATCATGCCCCTAACACCATCGCAATTGATTCCCTGCCGGCCGGTCCCTCTGCAAGAGTGTGGAGAGCCAACTCATCCATTCTCCTCTCTCCCACCCTATCTAATCATATTCGTGATAAACTGGAAGAATTTTTCAATTTAACCACGGATCTACATCTGACATCACCACCTTATGGAACGCCCATAAGGGGTTTATCAGAGGAATCCTCATCCAGCTGAGTGCTAGAGAGAGAAGGAAGAGATTACAGTGCTTAGACAATCTCACAAACACCATTAAAGACCTAGAATCCAAAAATCAATCTAACCCTACTGCATCTTTAAAAGAGCAACTAACATGCCTCAGACAAGAACTAAGATCCCTTTGTTAGAATCCTTTGAAAAATCCTCCTAAAAATTCAAATCCAACCATTATTCCACAGGTAATAAAGTGGGAAAGCTATGGCTCTGAAAATCAAGGGTTTTCATAACAAATCCGAAATCCCTTACTTATACCACCCAGCCACTAAACGAAAGCTCTTTGATCCACAAGCCATAGCAGACACATTCAGTCACTAGTATAATTCCCTTTACAATCTCAAAGATGACCCTACCACCAAACAACCACAGCAAAGATTGATTCATTTCTGCAGGAAATTAACACTGACCTCATTTACTGATCATGGTATTATACTCTCACTCCTGGTAAGCATCTGTCTTGATTATATTGGCTCACTCAGCCTTTTTATCTTATCTGTGCATTCTCACGTCTTGTTCACACATTCATTCTTGGTATTCATTCCCCTCCTCTCATTTTCACATTTTGTTTCCTTTTTCACCTTTTCAGTTTCACTCTCGCTGTCCTTCACCTCCCTCCTTTTCCCCACCTGGTCACTTTTCCTTCTGTTTTTCTCTCTTCTCTCACTCATTCTCCCTTTCCTTTACCTCCCTCTTTCCCCTTTCACTTTTTCTTGGTTGGCTTCACACTTTACTGTCTCTGTGTCTGTCTTCATGCAACCAGTGCTTTATTTACTTCCTCGCTCATGCAAGTAGGATCATTGGGTCCAGCTGTACTCATCTATATGAGTAATATTTTTACCAGTTACACCACACCTTGGAACTATGGAGCTGACCATGCCACTCCTCTATTCCTTCTCTCCTCATCATGCTGGTCCCTTGCCCGCCTCCTGGGTGGTTGCCGTTGACCTCGTCCCCTCAGCTCCCGCGCTGAGTACCTCCCGCTGTGGCCCCATGGGGGTCCACCTTTTGGAGTATACCCACTCATGCAAGTATGGGGTTCCTGTTAGGACCCCTGCTCCTGTATATTCAGCATCAACCTGTTGTGCCATACATTTATTTATCTATCTTGTAGATACCCTGCATCCACTCCTGAGGAAGCGAGCGGAGCTCAGAAAATGCTTTGAGTAAAGATGCAATGTATACTCTCAATAAAGGGATTTTATTAAAACTTACCGTAAAATCCTTTTCTCCGAGTTCACTGACAGACGCAGCTTCTCCATTACATGTGGGGTTTTATGCTGGTTTCACTAGGAGTTAACTAGGCAGGGAAAAGAAACAGCTGGCCCCTCCCATTGGGGCCGTCTTCTCTTCCCACATAAAACCCCCTCATAGCATAGCTCTTCAGTTCGTACACAAGCCGTACAAGAACAGAGCACAGAGGGGTGGGTGCTGCGTCTGTCAGTGAACTCGGAGAAAAGGATTTTACGGTAAGTTTTAATAAAATCCCTTTTTCTCCTATCGTTCACTGACAGACGCAGCTTCTCCATTACGTGAGGGGATGTCCCCAAGCTGTTTCAAAAAGAGGGGTGGGTAAACACTAACAGTACCCAACTGAACCTCTAAGGAGACGCCAGACGCACCTACACTGCCGCCTGCAAAACTTTGAGGCCCAAAGCAGCATCCGAAGATGCAAACACATCAACTTTATAAAACCTAGCGAAAGTGTGAAACGAGGCTCAAGTGGCCACCTTGGACACCTGTGACACCGAGGCCTGATGTCTGAAAACCCAGGAAGTGCTAACAGCCTGGGTAGAATGAGCCGTGACCGGAAAAGGGGAACCTTGCCCCGAACAGAATACGCATGGGTCACGGTTTTTCTAATCCAACAAGAAATCGTAGCCGACGAGGCCACCAACCCTTTGCGCGGACCCTCTGGCAGCACAAACAAAGCATCAGCTTTTCAAAAAAAAAAAGCTGTAGCAGCCAAATACCCTCGTAAGGCCCTCACTACGTCCAAAGCATGCAACTCAAATTCCTTTGGGTGCGATGGACGAGGGCACAATGAAGGAAGAACAATATCTTCATTAATGTGAAAGGAAGAGAACACCTTCGGAAGGAAGGAAGGAGAGGGTCGCAAGACCGCAATATCCTTATGCATGACTAAGCAGGGAGACTTGCACGATAGTGCTGCTAATTCAGACACCCGTCTGGCGGAAGTGATGGCAACTAAAAAGGCCACCTTCTGCGACGGAAATTGTAAGGAAATCTCCCTGATATACTCAAATAGCGGTTTCTGAAGAACAGAAAGCACCAAATGCAGATACCATGGAGACAAAAGTAAAAGAAAATTGAATAAAAAACGGTCACAAACAGGACCGCAATTCCCCTGAAGGGAAGCCAGGTCAACTCCTTGCAAACTAGGGATTGAAACTGAAGAGCTATGCTATGAGGGGGTTTTATGTGGGAAGAGAGGACGGCCCC